>JAPZDY010000016.1:7291010-7309072 GCA_029783645.1 Ctenochaetus hawaiiensis
GCACAGGCAGAGATTTGCAGCCTTGTACATCACCATGTTTTAACATCTGCCGTTTCAGCGTTGGGAGGCCTGTGAAACACAGGAATTGTTTGTGTGTGTGTGTGTGTGTGTGTGTGTGTGTGCACTCTTTCTGAGCGGCAGGGAGCCAAGCAGCAAATCTCCAGTGAGTCTCCACTGTCCAACCCTGTAATAAAACAACCCCTCAACACCCCACAATGACTCCAATCTGGCCCCAGGTTGTGGGTGCCACTAGCATGTATGTCACCCACCACATCCCCTCCTTGCTGGCTAGAAACATACGCTAACCGCAACCCTGCTCGGGCTTTTTGCTCCAAGTCAACAGCACTATTGATTTCCCAGAACCTTTGGGAGTAGTTTGGGAGAAAGACGGGAACTCTCAGGGACTCGGGCACAAAAAAGTGGAGTTTTAATCTGCAGTTTTGACTCCAGTGAATCAGCCGTAGCCATGCGTGGGGAATAAATTGGCTAATAAAAACTGGTTTATTACCCACAGAGGAAGCAATCAAGGATTCACACTTGGACTTGAAGGTTTTCTCAAACTTTATTTTATTGTTTGTGGCTATAAAGTTTTAAAAAAAATGACAGATTGTCTCATATAAGATAGCTGCTTGTGCTGAAGGGGAATACCTCGAGCTGTGACTTATTATTTTGAAATTTTTCTTTATTGTGCACATTTGTTGCCTCGTATCCCACAGTTTTTTGATCCAAGGTAAGCTGTCAGTATGATATATAATTTCTCTGTATGTAACATGTTCCTGGTATGTAGACTTTGTGTCTTAGTGTGGGTGTCCTTCTATAAACTACTGACTGACCGCCTTTTTTAAAGCTGTGAACCCAATTTATGATTCGGTTAGTTTGGTTTACAATGCTGGTTTGGTTTACAGTGCTGTTGTAAATAAGGATGCAGTGTGTAATGTTGTTTTCTCTTGGCTAGACTCTATGATGACCTTGTGTCCCATCAAATACATGAATTTCTTCTTGATAGAATATATTTTGGTATGTTTTCAGACTATGATATGGTTTATTAAAGTATTAAATACTTCACAGAAAGATCACCTGTTATCTGAGATTGGTACCTCGAGCACTTAAATGCTGCCAATTTAACATGAAAGACAATACTGGAGTATAAGTTATGATATTTTTTCTTCTGATCTTTTCCTGGCAGCGATAAACATTGTGAGAAATGGGAGAGAGAGTGGCTTGTAGACAAAGACTGAGACCTAATATTGTTACCTGTCAACAAGAAGCAGTGTTTTCCACATGTTGCAGATAAGACACCAGATCCTTTTGAATTCTCTGTCACCGTTTAATTAACACACATTCCTCCCAGATCTTTTGAGTGCCTTGGCTGGATTTCCCTGCGATACCTGTAGGCCTTTATTAAACTGGACTTAGCGTGATAAGTTGACAGAAACACTTCAGCTGCCAACAGTAACGCAACATCATTGTGCTGGATATAAAAAAAAGTTATACGGAGATGTTTTGGTGCAACAACATCAACACAACAGAAATTGTGCACTAATTTAGGGGCTCAACAGTTGTATCCTTTTCTGTTGCTTCGCATTTATACATTTTTTCTCTCCACAGAATTTTGAACAACAATAAGATTCAAGAACTCAGAAATGGATCCTTCTTTGGATTGTCTGCTTTGGAAAAATTGTAAGTATTATTTTCATTTTCCCATTTCTGTTGCTGATTTGCACAATCAAATCTCGACTGCTGTCTCTGGTGCATTTTTAAATAAAAACTTGCTTTGAAATTTGTGCCTGCATAAAGATTCTCACATTTTAAAAAGAAAAATAGCTTAGTAGGTGTTCCTGTCATTATATGATGTGTTAGTGTATTAATCGATAACTGCCATTAACTAAAAATGTCTGCAGTGTACAGAAGCTATAGCAGTGTTGCAGCACAGAGTAGCAAAAGTCAGATTCCACTTCTCAGTTTTCACATGGTAAAAAAAAGGAGACTGAAGTAACAAGACAATGATGGAGGGTTAAGTGTCAAAGTGAAAAATAAAAGTGTCTATTTAGGAATTTCTTTGACCTGAACACTATACTGATAATGAACTTAACAAGGTAAATGAGAGACACGAAGTTGGTTATTGCTGAGAAGTTGGAGGTGGCAGTCTATCGCCTGCAGCTCCTCATGTAACAGCTCACTATGGCTCCTCCCTCTTGTTCCATGACTTCCTGCAATATTTCAAGCTCATCGTCTGCCAAAAATACTGGAAATGCCTGTTGCGCTGTTGTGTAGACACATTTTTGATGAATGATGGCAGTGCTAAACTCATTAACATATGCATTTACTGTGACTACTACATAATAAAAATTATGTCATGTTTCAGCAGTGAAATACTTTCAATGTGACGCACAGCAGAAGAAAAACTGCTTTGGATTACCGTCACTTTCAAACAAAACTCTGCAGATTATTTGTTGTAATTGGTAACACCAGTTGTAGCACATGTTTTTATTTTAACTGGTGGGAAAATTTCTTCAACACCTTCCAACCAAATTCAGAGAACACTTGGCCTCAGTCAGAAATATCAGTCTATGATGGAAAACTGGTTAGGTACTAGCAAAGAGGAATTATAGGTATAGCCAAAAGGGTCCCAACTAACAGGTTTTCTGGAAAAAAAGGACCTTTTTAGAGGAGTAACAGGCCATCTCATTACCTCACCCGGATAAAGCAGCCGCAGACGGTCCGTAGTTTATTTTGGATTAGAAACCCTTTTGAGTGGAGGAACTGTGGCAAAAAAAAGTGAGAGGTGGATGAAATTGGTTGTAGATGGTAAAGATCTGTATTGATATGGATGTAAATATTCTCTGAGGTTTCTTCAACAACTGAGAAATGCTGTTCATGTCATGTCACTACCCATGTTTCCTTCCTACAGAGCTTTAAAATATGACTCTGGGCCTGCACATACTGGCCGTGGGTGATGTATCACTCAGGAATGGTCTCGTGCAGATAAAATAACCAGACCATTAATGGCTGTGCTTTTACCCAAGGCTACAATAACACATGACTGCATTGATATGGAATTCTAAGAGCATGTTTCCCCTGTCGTTCTTCCTGGTTTGATTTAAAAGACCAGAAACAAAGTATACGAGGCAGAATTAGCTGCATCTATATTGTTCCTGGAAATCAGTTTCGAAAGAAGATTTAGTTTGGCTATTTATTGTAGTTGCACATTGATTTTAGTCCTCACAGAAACTACATACCACCTGTTTTCTGGGATATACCTGCTAAAAAAATGGAGCGATATACTGTTTTGCACTCATGTCAACTTTCCTCATGCAGCATTCTTGAGACAAACTCAGCATGTGACTTTAAAACTGTAATTCTCATAGGATCCTGTTAATGCAGTGCACAGCTGCACTTGAAAGTCTGATTTTTACATTACCATTTTAAAGCACCTGCAGTACTTCATCTGGTCATGACTTGTTCTCTGAAATGGTATGGCATGACTTTTCTTGAGTTGACTCCCATTTTAATGAGACATTTATGTGCCTATATTGTGTTTAGATGAGTTGAGTCCCCTGTGGGCTCTTGAATTGGGTCAGATGTTAGTTTTTAGAGCTGAGGCCTGGAGGATAAACAGGAGGCTGTGTGCTGAATGTAAAAAGAAAAAAAAAAAAGCTTTGATCTTTCTCCAGCATGGAAGCCTTTAAGGCACTTATGTGCTTTGTCTGTGAGTGGCCAGTGGATTGGGTTGTGGAGTTTTCCTGCCTGTTGTTGCATCAATCCACAGGCAAGTTTACCTCCAAAAGCAGCTCCCATTGTGCCCCACAGACCCCACCCCGCTCCTGTCCACCCTCGAACCACTGAAGCGAGATTGCTAGATGGCTTGCTGGCTTTTGTCATTGTAATGAGGCCAAGCCGAGGCCAGAGGTGTCAGCAGTACGATTCCCAAACATGCTCTGCATGCTTAAGCCTCTCCGTCTCTGAAACGCTCCTATACCCCTGCCCCTCCTTCCTTCAATCACACTCCTGTTTTCTCAGCAAACTCTCAATCCTGTTTGAATGCGCTGAAGTTCTCCATCTTGCTTTTTTTTTCCCCCTTAGTCTACAAAGAAACTCCCTCATTTGGGCTGCCTGTATGCACTTGTAAAGACTAAGACAGCAGCTGGCTGTGAGTGCCAGAGAAGGGTAGAGAATCGATTACGTCTATCTGGCACTCTGCGTGAAATTGCAAAGTAACTGTGGAGACCGCTGTGTTTTGTCAGGGCCAAAGGTGCCCCTGCTTGGATATAAGCCACACTGAATCCCCATTATCACTCCCCTCATAGAAATAGGAGCCAAGCTAGGCAACCGTCACATGCTAATTCCTTACCAAATCCGCTGCTGTGGAGGAATGCTTATTGTGGAAAACAGAGCGAAGATAACAGCTCTAGTGTGCAGAGTTTTCTGAAGAATTCATTGTTGTCTATTCATGAATGGCACAATACTTGTGAAAGTAAGTATGTAAGCAAGTTAAGCATAAATATAAAGTCAGTTTGCAATGGATCTGCAGTATTGCGTTAAATAAGTGCACTTTTTGAAATGAGGGCACTTTTCTAAACCAGCAGGATTAAAGATAAACACAAGAAATACGTTTTTTAAAACACAATCTTCTTCTCACAAAGTCATGAAGAATTAAATGCACCTTTACTGAAGTCAATTTGAAATAATTTTGTTGCCATAACCTTACTTGTGGTGGCTAATGTCAGCTCATGTTTGCAAACTTGACATAGTTATTGCCGTGTAACTGATATTAATAAGTTAGTGACATGTTTATTATCTTCTTACTTTTTTTTACTTTAGTCATACTATGGATAATCATGCTTTGGAACCCAAATTGTTTTATTGCAAATGTAAAACAAAAAGTAGAGACACTCCTGCTCCTGGTCACATTGCACGTGACCTTATGTCCTCAAAATGAAAAGAAATATTTGTGCTTTTATCTTGTTTCCCACCTGTAACTGCTGTTTAGCAAAGTTCCAAATTCATGTAAACGGTGACAATTACAAGAGAATAGTAAAAACACAATAAAACTCTCTGGTGTTGCAAGTAGAGAAAAGGTATAAAATTAGCATTTAGTAAGTAATGTGAGTAGCATATCTCCATCCCGCTCAGATCTGCTTACATAAATTAATTTTGGACACCAAAAGCTGGCGGCCATAACAGACGATATATGGCAAGTCACTAATTATAATCAATTTATTACAGGTGTTTTTAATTGCTTCTGAAATTAGTGTTTCATATGTAGGATGAAGGATGTCTGTATTTCTTCTTATGTTACATATTTGATTCAATAAAAAGGAAAAAAACAAGGGTGCAATAAAAAAAAGTAGCATGAAGACCAGTGACAATTACATTGGTTACATTTATACATCTTTTACCTCTTTCACTCCCCAAACTCTAGGTCGACTGGAAACAAGCCTTCATACTGATTGGAGCTGGAGGCGATAAACACCCGTGAACACTGCAGAATCATCTGACCCAAGAATTAATGCCGATTGTACCCTTTCCCACTGAAAACAAAAACCAGATGTTAGTGGGTGTCAGTGGGTTTTTTGGTCCAGTGTGAAAAGGGTAATAGTCTCGCTTTGAGCTAGAATTTTGTAGCGAGTTTATACAGTTGAGAAGAACATATTTTTGAGGGATTCACTGGCTCTTATTAACATGAAGCTGTTCAACCAGAGCCTTGTGCAACAACCTCAGTTAGCTTTTCCTCTGAGGGAACGTCAGTGTCATGCCAGCAGCCAAACCCTCCAGCAGGAAATAACACCAGAAACAAATTTGAAAACCAACTTTAATATTTACTGCACGTCACATGAGTTCTTACGTTATTATAAATAACGCCTTTGGACGACAGCATGTACGCCCCCGAATATGGCAGCAGCTGCAAAACCAGCCTTTGGTTCGAGGCCAATTTAAGAAGAGTTCTGGAGCACATTGAGAAATATTCAGCCAGCTATTTTAATTTGAGCATCTCGGGAGAGAACCTGGCCTTTTTCTGAGGTGCCAGGTCATGTGTGGTCAGCGGTTTTTGGAATCTGAAGTGCAGTTCTGGTTGGTTAAGCCGGGAATAGTTTTCTCTGTATTTTATTCACAAGCACAAGAATAGAGAGCTACTGCGCTCTTTTCTGTCATTAGTAATGGTGGTTTCCTCACTTAATTTTGCAGGTTTCTCAGTGAAACTGATAATTGAACCGTGAAGTCCTCCTGTGTATATCAATCACACTCTGTCCTTTAGAAGTTTCTGAATTGTCTTTAGATATTCTACTTAATTTCATACATTCCTAATCTTTTATACATACATCAAAATGTCCTTTTATTAAAATTGCACGAAAACTTTGAATGCACCAAATGTAATTCTATTTGATGAACATAGATGAGTTCAAATGTCAGTTTATCAACAGTAATCTTCGTGGCATTGCTCTCTGTTATAAATTTGAACTTCATTTTTGTGGCTTGAACATATGGCCGATGAGTCAAACTGGTGCAGACGAGCTTCTCTCTTGAGTCATCAGACAGTCGCATTCTGAGCTCGGCCACAGGAGACGACGGCTGATGGCGTTTGTGTCCCGCTTCAGAGATAACAACTGCTACTCCAAGCAAAGTTTACAGGAAAACAAATTAGCCTCAGCAACAAGCAAATTTGTAGACTCAGTGTGGTGGTTAGCACGCCCAATTACACTTTTAAAACTAATTCTAAAGATATTTTTGTTTCCTTTGTCCTGCCTTCTCATTTTTCTCTCAACACTCCTGCACAGAGAAGCCAAATATGCTAGCTCACATCAAAAGCTTGAACAAGGCAATAGATTTTTTGCCTGTGACTTATCTATGGCCGCCCACCCACCTTCAGATGACAGGTCCTCGACATCAAACGGGCAGAGTTACCCAGAGGCCCTTTGTGTGGGTTCAGGTGGCGACTAAAAAGCCTCCCGAACCTCCACTGTAATGAGTGACTAGGCAGTGCCAGCGCAGGTGAGCACTGCAGGAATCCTGTGACCACAAGCCTTTGAACCTCAGGAGAGAGGCGGTGTGTGTCTGTCTCTGCGTCTGTGTGTGTGGGAGTTATGAGAACTTCAGAAAAGCATTCTGAGAGTGAGGTCGTCACTGACAGCGGCAATGTTGTAATGATCATGCGGTGAGGACCAGGTCTCACGATTGGATTTAAAAAGAAACACATTCATGTGCAAGATTCACTCCACTGTGTATTGTAATAACATTCTAATGGGTGTTTGTGAATTTGTATCAATGTGATTTAAGATTGATAATTCAAGTCTTTATTTGCAGCATTTATTAGTTTGCGGTTTTGATGCTTCAACACTGAAAACTATTTCAAGTCCAGTGGTGAAGAAAGTTTTCATCTAATCAAAATATTTAGGAATCAGTTTGAAGACAGAACACCTGTGTGCAAATATTTTTTAAAATCTCATAACTATGCTCACCAAAATGTCAAAAATGTGTGATTAGCTGGTATCATTCTTTGCATCTTGTAAGGTGATAATTTTAGGGATTGCATCTATTTTTAATTTCATTATTTATTAATCTTTTATTTACTTTCGTACTTGAGGTGTACAGTTTTAGTGAATAGTGAAGATATTAACATCATGAATTCCAGAATACAATAGCAATGTTTTCAGATTATTTTCCTGCGGTTTGCCTGCAGCAAACAGAATTTTTTTGTTCATGACCCAAAATTCTCTACTATTTCCACAGGGACTTGCGGAGTAACCTGATCAGTCGTATTGAACCGGGCGCTTTCCTTGGATTGCCAGCACTCAAAAGACTGTGAGTAGTCGTGGTGAAGCTTCTGCAGCCTCACTGTCTCTTTCATGTGGTTTCTGCACGTGTGTTTGTGTGTTTGTGTGTGTGTGTATGCTCCACATTCAGCCCTCTAGGTTTCACTGATGTGTTCTTTTATTATTGCGACCAAAGTTAGCTAAATACCAGCTTTTCTAGAGGAATTTTCAAGTGCTTCCTTTAATTATTTGCCATGTGAAAATAGAAATATACGAATATTGTGAGTCACTCCTCCTGTTCAGTGGGTCTGTTTGTCATTTCGAGTGCGGTGAAAGCCATTTTCCATTGGTATTGTTGTTTAGTTATTTTCCTTTATTTTCCAAATTCCTAACCATTCTTAAAATCTGTGCTGTTATTTTTAATAGCATTTAATAAGAGGCTGCGTCGCTGCTTTCGGCAAAGACTCTGTCTGCATGTATTTGTGTTTAAAGCAGCTGTTGCTTTGTATCTGTCTATGCAATGCACCGTGCAAGTCCTAGCAGGCCTAGAATGTATCTAGTGTCCATAAGGGAGCATGGTCAGGGAGCAGTGTGTCTATTTCCACTGCCTTGTTTTGTCTGGCCCACTGCCAGAGACCACTGCCGTCAGTATGAGCTCTTATATGCGTTCACACACTATTTCTAAAAAAACAGAGTGGGCTATATAGCCGAGTGTGTGTGTGTGTGTGTGTGTGTGTGGTATCTATGATTATCATGTGATGATAATGTTAATATGCAGAGAATACATGAAGTTAGAGGCCATCTGGGATATGTGGTGTGTGACTGTGGGAAGTCCAAAACTGTATGGTTGTGTGTTTCTCTTTGCATATATGTGTCCTGCGAGAGAGCAAGAACACTGCGTGAGTTGGAATCACCCGACAGTATCCGGCCGCTGCCAATACAAACTTGAGCTTGGCTGCTGTTGCCGCGGAGCAATGAGAGTGAGACAGGAAGGCAGTCAGCTACTTGGCTAAGAGTCTCCACCCCCCCTCCTTCACCCTCCAACCCCATCCTCGATGCATATTCATGCCACACTCAGATGGATTCATGCCAGCCTATATGTCTCCTGCATATCAAATTGTTTGCCCCACACACTAAACTATTCCTAAAGACTTCACCCGTCACCGCAGAGTGATGTGCAACCTCACATGGTTTGTTCCAGAGTGCAGTTTGGTTTTTTGCTCCGAAGGCGACAAAGTTTAATTGGCCCCGCCACCCGTCTCACTTAATTTCAAAGGGTAGTTGTCACTCACTCGGCTGTGAAAGGGAGGGAGCGCAGAAAAGAGAATACGGGGAAAGGAGAAGATTGGGTAGTGCTGGTTCCTGGGAGTGTAAACACAGAAGCCCTACATCAAGGTTTGGCATCCACCACCACATACCCACCCTGCTTTTTTCCCCGGTTGGAAACAAGGAGCGAAGTTAAATTTGCAGCAGAAAGTAAACAGAAATAGATTTTTACTAGCATTTGTCACATTTTCAGGGAACATGGTCATTCATTTATCATTTAAATAAAGTTGTATAGCCAAATTCTGGTCATAGGCCCCTTGTAATACTCACAAAATAAAAACTAATTATTTTTTTAGTGAGGTTAGAGGGATGAGTTGAGGATTCTTGTAGGAAAGAAGTTGCTCTCTAGTGTAGTTCTACAGCTTCGTACACTTCTGTATCGCTTGCCAGAGAGCATTAAAGTTAACAGGCTGAGACTGGGGTTAATTATGTCCCCCAGTATACATACGGCTCCATGCAGGCACCTCACCAACAGCACTGATGCTCTGCAGATGGGTGTGTTTAGCTACACCTCTAGAGGAGCTTTCCTCAGACAGTAGAAGTGTTTGGAGAAACTCCACCACAGGGGCCAGGGTCTAAATGATGTTCCTGGGTCATTATTTTAAGTCAAAGGGGTACTACTTTGCAAGAGAACAAGAGTTTTGGGTGGGACTTGCAGCTCTAAAAATTTCTGAACAGTTAAGTAGCAGCATTTTATCTCAGCCACCACCTTTGAAAATCTGCAGCTGCAACCAGCCTGGTTTTTATCCCTCATGCTTGAAAAATGACGTTCAAAAAACAACGGTTAGCTCAAAAAACACCCTACTAATTGCTGATCTTTGTGGCTCTTTAGACCACAGTGGAAACATAGACCACAACAGGCTAAAGGACCCTTTAGGTCCTTTGAAAGTAGTTTGTGGGACTAAGATTCCCTTTACTTTTGATGGAAACATGGCTTAAGATGTTCTGTAGAGTTTTAAACACCCACTGAGGAGACCTCATTCCCAGGGCCGTGCACATCCTGTGTCAGTTTGTGATTTTTTCCAGTCAGGATGTTTTCTATATCTCCTCATCAAAATAAACAAGAACTTGGCACAGGAAATACCGTAGTGTCTGACCTTGTGTTATCACTGTGGAGATTTGTGATGTCCATGACAGCTTCTCTGTCCCGTTCGTTCCCGAAAACCCAAAACTCGTCAGCATCCCCACCTCGTATCCACTGATGTAGACTGATGTGGTCCTGTGCCTCCTGCTTTAATGTCCGTTTAGTTTTAAGGGGAGATTTTGTGACCTGATCTGATATCGACCATGAGCATTCCAGTGTAGGTGTTGTTATCTTTAAGGTGTGTGAGGACTGAGAGCAGGGCCGGAGAGATGGCATCCTCTTTGGATCTGTTTCTTCCAAATATAAACCAGTGAGGTTTCAGACTGGCTGAGATGTTGTTTCTGATGCGTTGAAGAACAAGTTTTTCAAAGCAGTTTATCTGAATGGGGGTTAGTGCCACAGGGCAGCAGTCGTTTTGACTAGACACTGAAGACGTTTAAGGTGCAGGGATGATGGTGGCTGTCTGGATATGTTCAAATGATCTGTAATAACCTTTGGCAAATGCCTCTCTGCATTTCTCTTTGTCCTTATCTTTGATTCTGCTCCAGCCAGCCTTTGATTTCCCACCATTCATGTGTCTGCCTCCCCCTTTTAGTATTGTCTAATTCGATTAATTATAATTTTCAGATCTGCCATTTGGAAAGCTTAATTATCTCATGTGTCTTATCACAGGGCAGTGATGGGAGTATTTATAGGAAAGATTGCAGAAATTCAAATAATGTGGTTTTCACACATGAGATAATTAGTCTTATTGACACTTTCAAAGGTTATTTTTAGTCTGAAAAGCCATCATAGTTACTGAAGTGACAAGAAGCAAAGTTTACAAGATTTTTTTGTACTGACTTAAAAATAAGAGTTTGGATGAGGTCAAGAAACAGTTTTGTTCATTGTGCTCTGTACCTACGCTGACCGTTTGCACAGGTGTAGTTGTGACTCCGTAGCTGCTTCTGTTTTATTTTGAGTTTCTGATGCCAGTCGAGCTTGAGAGTAATGCAAACATAAAGCACAACTTTCAAACGACTCAGTTCTTTACCTCCTTTTCAGCAGTATAAATCTATCAAAACTGTCTCCACAGGAAACATTCTGCTCTTAATGACTCCAACACATAAATCATATGAGTTGACTTTGAGGAATAGACTTTATTTAGTAATAAAACAAGTTGGATCTCCCACAGTTGCTTTTATCACAAAGAAAATAAAAGAATCACCAACAAAATCAAACGCTGATCTATAAATCACAAACTAAATCATAAGTTTTTTACGACTCTCATGAACTTTTTGTGTCAACCATAAATCCAAAGTTTCTCTGTCCTTCATTAGGTGTTGAACAAGGCACTTAAAACATCTACACATTAAAGTGGAAACATCTGAAAATGTCAGCCATCAAATTTCCCTCCGTTTATTTCCACTGTGAGGTTTAAAGTTCATTATCCAAACTGAAATACAAAACAAACAAAATAATAAGCCACTCAATGACAGACATCATTTTGATTTGCTGTAATTCAAACAAAGCTGCTCTGGTTTTAAGTTTTCTGCTTTATTTTGATGTTTTCAGCATTAATAGGTCAAAGTTTTGGATTAAAGTTTAAAAAACTAAGAAAATGAGAAACCTATTTTAATGTGTCCACCACATAACAAATAGTTGTATCAACCCCATGTTAAAGCCCAAACTCTCCCTGGAGATATAGAATATAAAAATGACTATCCATGTCAAGTCAAAATCAGGCCACAGATAAAGACACTGGCCTATAAATGCTACACTGTTTTAACATGAGAGTAATATCTGATACAGAACCAGTCAGCTGGTTGCCCTTGTCTGGGTTTCTTCATTCATGCTGTGAGGTTGGCTAAACAGTGCACTGCTGGTTACACCCTCAAGACAAAGATAAGCCTATGCCTTACTTCACCTTACTCACAGTTCACACACTTTTTCACACAGTTTTACACTTACAAATATATGCAAACAAATATACGCCAACACAATATGTAACACTGTCTGTGGCCTCCTTTTACTCTGCATTCCACCAACCAGCAGTCCCCGCTCAGGCTTAATCACATCAGGCTATTTTTGCCGCAGCTCCTCATGTCATCTGCAGCAACTGAGGCACTGAAGCAATCCTCCACGCTGTTAATGTGCTACATGCCTGTGGCTGAAAGAAACGTTTGAGTTGTTTAAGGTAATGAATACTAGTCGACTAGTAAAAGCAGATGAAGAGTTAAGACGTCAGTCAGTTATAAGTATGTAGCCAGGCAAGAAAAATCTGCAATGTGTGGATTATTTGCATAGTTCTGAATGAAATAATTGTGATTCCTTAAATGCTAAAAATGAGTCAAAAAAGTACAATTTCACCAGCATGTTTTCAGTCCCTTGATGTAGCTGTAACTCTAGTATTTGAATCTAGGCAATAAAGTGAGGTGAAAGTATGCCTGTAGCTAGTGGAGCCCCTCTCCACCCCTTCGCTCCTCCTGTGTTATCCCTCCCCTGACACACAATGCTAGCTCAAATTGGCAATCCGGCAAAAAGCGTCTTTTTTCTTCTCTTCCAAGTGGAACTAATAACCTCACACACTAAATTCCCCAGCTGGTAACATAAGGACCAACACCAATAATTACATAAATGCTCAGATGTTAGCTTATGCCTGACAGTCATTTTCCAGGTATCACTTTGTGTCGGTATCACATTTCTCGACCCCCCCAGGATACAGCTTTGCTGGTGGGTTGAGGTAATGATGTGTCTTCTCTTCCTGGCTCTTGTTTCTGTGCTTGGCACCTCTCAGTGATTGGATCATTCACAGTGGAATCTGTGTTACAGCCATTGTGAAGGGTGCTGTGAATTTGAAACTTGCTTCAAGTGATTTCTCTCTGGGAATGTAAAGAGCCTAAAATGTGGTCGTTGGATAATAACCATGTTTGACAGTTTACCAAAGCTATTTAGTTTTAGCTTTCAGCGATTTTAAAGTTGTGCTAATTAATATTTTTTCAACAATGAATCAAATGACAAACTGAGCAGTAAAACAAAGTGCCAAACTCAAAGATAATTATCACCCGACTGTGTTTTCTCTCAACTCTGCAGAGCATTTTGGTGCGTTTTAGGTTATTGTTTTTTTCTGCAGCCAACAAGTGTACAGTTAAGGTTCAGTCTCTTTCATGCTGTCACAAACTATGTTTCCAAATGTAGCTGTTTTAGTCAAAAACACTTTAAAAATGTAACTGTAAATAATGACCCAATATCAAAAAGATATGCAACATTAGCCACAAGCTAAAAGTGGTGACCAAAAGTGGAACCAAAGAAAGTAAATATACGATCTTTGTAAGTTTCTAATGTGTCAGTGTGATTCTGCTGCTCTAGAAACAAACTAAAAGGTTGATATTTAAATACAAAAATCAAAGCAAAAAAAAGTTCAGGTATTAACAACCTGAATGTTCTGTCAAATTTTCATTGCTTGTGGATTGGTTTAAGAGCAGGAGTGGATGCTAGGAGGGTGTCCAAACCTACAGGTGCCCAACTGCTGTATCAAAAGATGATGTATTGAAGTTTACATGAAGCCTTCAGTGAATATTTCCTCCCTGTCTGTGATTCCATCTCAAAAGGCGTCAGGAGTCTCACAGACTTCCGTCGAACGTTCACCAGAGACATCGTGTCAGGTCACATCTAGAGGAGAAACAGACACACACACTTTTGACGTGTTTGACATTAATCACAGGCGATTAATCATCTTCCAAAATCTCCCCTTTGATGTGTGGGCCCCCCCCCTCCCCCGGAGGCCCACACACATATAATCTGAAATCACCTTAGAAGTTGTAGACCTGTCAGCTGAATCTTTGGGCTCTTTGCCTCAACCTGTCTCTGCTGAACTTGGCTTTTTCTTAAAATAAATCCTGCTATGCTTTATCTCATTGACTTGAGCTTTTCTCAGTTTGTCATATATCCCAGGATACGATCTGATTTTCAGGGCTTATCTTGTTGGAGAACATCCCCACCCTTCCTTAATGAAGCCTGCTAATTAACATTCTTGTTGGCTGTTGTTGATTTCATGCTTTTATTTTTTAAATTCCTTTTTCTGCGTTTTACAGAGACTTGTCCAACAACAGCATCGGCTGTCTCAATGTAGACATCTTCAAAGGCCTCACCAGTCTGATCAGACTGTAAGTCACCAGTATTTTTATGAATATATATATATATTCTACGCAAAAACAGGCATTGATTTAATCATGTCTTTGTGGTAGACTGGGAGAAATGATCATTGTTTTTCATTTGTGTTTCCAGAAACCTTTCAGGGAACATGTTCTCCTCGCTGGCTCAGGGGACCTTTGACAGTTTGGTGTCTCTGAAGTCTTTGTAAGTATGATGAGGAGTTTGTTGCTGTGGACTAACATGCAAACATCAGTAAATGACTGTGTACTCTGAATATTTTTACTAAAAATGAGCACAATCAAAGCCTGTTTTAACAGATGTAGTTAGAGTCATAGAAACAGGGTTTTTCATCAGGCAAATCCAGCTCCTTTTGACTTAACTTGTTATTCTGTAGATCCCCACCATAAAACCAGTCCCACCCCCTGACTTTAACACATATGTTTCTTCTATGCATCCACAGGGAGTTTCAGACACCTTATCTGCTGTGTGACTGTAACCTTCTGTGGCTGCTGCGTTGGATCAAAGAGAGGAACATCGTGGTAAAGAACACCAAGTGCTCCTACCCTCAGTCTCTCCAGGGCCAACTCATTACCTCCATCAGGCCAGAGCTCCTCACCTGCGGTAGGTGCACACCTCAACACAAAATTTGCACGCACATTTACATAGATATGACAGAGCACAAAGATGTCACTGTAAAATATGAGGTGTTTGAACACTCTGAATCCGAATCATTGATCATTTCACTGACACTTTCTGACTTTGTTTGTTCAGACATTTTGAAACTTTTGAATCAGTCATTTTTGAGCTTTGAATGCGACACAGACTGTGGCATCAAAACGGTACACTGTCTCTTTAATGTCTGTGTTTTGGTATCAGTGCTGCTGCTGCTGGTGTCGGGGGGGAACAGGGGCTTGTGCAATGACACGGGAGATAAGAGAAGGGCTGCCCAGGCCAGTGCTGCCTTTGTTTGTACTTGTTCATGTCTTATCAGTTTGGCAGTCACCACAGTGAGGGATTATGAAATACATGGCATAGATCTAGCAGGAGCCCCGTGGCCTTTCATGAAAGAAAAATGGCTCTAATGTACCCAGAATTCAAAGCAGCAGTTTAGTTTCCCCGTGTGTCCGACAAGTGCAGAGAAGGAAACCAAAAGACATTGTGGAGCAAATGGATTACTCGACAAATACAAACCAATTAATTTTTCTGTGATAAAATGACTATTTGGCTCTCTTCCGAATGTCTGTGTGGTTTCCTCAGATGCTCCGCTCGAGCTGCCCTCCTTCCAGCTGACTCCGTCCCAGCGACAGGTTGTCTTTCAGGGGGACAGCCTGCCGTTCCAGTGTCAGGCCTCCTTTGTAGCCGAGGACATGCAGGTGCTGTGGTACCAGAACGGCCGCATGGTCAAGCCCGACGCCGACCAAGGCATCTTCATTGAAAAGCGCATGGTGCAGGACTGCTCTCTTATTGCTAGGTATGTCTGTGTGCAATCATGTCTATGCTAATCTGAGAAGGTGAGCATTCAGGGTTTTTAATATCTCTAATAGCCTTTAGTTTTTTTATAACCTGAATCTATAATATGAATTGCTTTTTTAAATACAGCATCTCTGTCTAACTCTGCGAGTTCATCATGAGAAATTTGTCTGATTTCTCCTCCATGTTTCCCATCAGCGCTTTGACCATCTCGAACATTCAGCCTGGCTTCACGGGGAACTGGGAATGCCGGGTGAGGACGAGCAGGGGCAACAACACCAGAACTGTCCACATTGTGGTGTTGGAAAGCTCTGCCAAGTATTGTGCACCTGAACGCATCGCCAACAACAAGGGAGAGTTCAAGTAAGTGAACATGCACATAACCAATGCCCATTTACTCATTAAAATACATGAGCAGGCAGAAGCTTTGTCCATTAACAACAATACACTTTTTTATTTTTTCTTCTTATCTTCTGATTTGCTGAATTTAAATGTGAAAAAAAATGTTTCTATATAACTATGAACTGTTATATTCAAAGTACAACATACACAGCATGCTGTCATCTCAGGCACTTTGGCCCCCCCTTGTGGTTAAACATGTAAATTCATTATGGTTTTGACCACAATTATTGTATTACTGTGTTGCTGTTGATGTCACACACGGCTCACATGATACGAAGTCAGGAGAGACTCATGACATTGCATGTATCAGTCTGTGAGGAGTGGAAACACCAGGGCTGAGATTTCTTTGACTTCCTCCAGGTGGCCTCGCACCCTGGCAGGGATCAGAGCCTACCTCCCCTGCAACAGACTGCCATCCAGCGCAGGCGCATACTCAGGCAGCTCAGGTGAAGAGCAGCGAGCGTGGCGCTACTGTGACAGGAAGGGGGTGTGGGCGGAGGAGGACTACTCCCGCTGCCAGTTCCAGAAAGATGTCACTCGAATTCTATATGTCATCAACCAGGTCTGTATCTAGTGGATGAGATTGATATTTTCTGACCCTGTCTTTTCTCTGTGTTTCAGTTTTTAATTTACTCTTCTGAGCTCCTCTTATCTCCTCAAACACAGACTGATCTCTCTCTCTCTCTCTCTCTGCATCTTTCCACCAGATGCCTCTGAATGAGAGCAACGTGATGGCCAAGGCTCGTCGCCTGCTTGTCTACACGAACGACGCTGCCAACTTCTCAGACAAGATGGACATTATCTTTGTGGCCGAGATGATTGAGAAGATTGGCAAGTTTGTCGAGAAATTTAAAGATGTAAGTGCTCTAATGCATCCAACAGCAAACTAAAAATCAAAAAGAAGCACAATTTCCAGGCTTACTCTCTCAGTTGAGTGTGATGTATGCATTTGGTGCATTACCGCCTTTCAAGGACAAATAGATTAATGCTCAGCAGCTGTTTGTTGTCATGTTTAATGAGAAAGGATGTCTTGTCACGAGGTTCGGCACAGCTGTAGGCCAACAGAAAGAAAAGTTTTCAAAGTAAAGGAGGTCCTAGCATCTTGTTTACTGCGGTAGGCAAGGAGCATTAAAGGTTTTAGGCAAATTCAAGTTAAGTTGGGCGACAGTGCGCTTGAAATGTGCTTCCAATAGTCACTTAGTTACACTAAATCAAGCATCTCCCTCAAGCATGTGCTGAGTGCTGTGTGGATACAAACAAGATGTCGTCTGATAGTATTTGCTTCTTGTCTTTCCTCTTAAGTAAGGGAACGCTGCTGCCACATGTAATAAGTTGGTGTTTTTGGCTCATGGCAGCTGTGTGTGTATCTACTCAAGTCCACATTTTTCTTGTTTCCCAGCTGGGGGAAGTGATGGTAAGCATGGCCAGTAACTTGATGCTGGCAGATGAGAGGGTGCTCTGGATGGCTCAGCGTGAAGCCATGGCCTGCTCCCGCATCATCACCTGCTTACAGAAGATTGCTGCGTACCGTCTGGCCACAGCACAGGCCTTTTCACTGGTTAGTCCCTTCAACGACACATTTGACTCCATTTTCTGTAGAGGTTTTAGGATGAAATTCTGCAAAATTCTTTTTTTTAGAATGAATTACGTCAATTTCCACTCATTCTTTTGTTTCTCCAGACGTCCTCCAACATAGCACTGGAGGCTCACGCCGTCAGGGTCAACGACTGGAACGGCATGACCTGCATGTTGTTCCAGAGGCCCAGCCCCGAGCGCACACCCGGACAGGACCGCCAGCTCACCTTCAAATGCAACACAACCAGCTCCTTCTCCATCCTTCACAAGGTCAGCGCTCCCGCCAGACATAATTACAGTTTGTTAGCAGGTTGTTTTGC
>JAPZDY010000016.1:7309172-7331854 GCA_029783645.1 Ctenochaetus hawaiiensis
GAAAATGCACTGTCAGTAAAAGAAAAAAAAAAGATTTTTGTTAGGTCTAATGCTGATAGGCTGGTAATGCTGCTTACTCATTCTCAGTGACAGGAGGACCAAACGCACTGCAGATGGAATTTGAATCACTCAAAATCATTTGTGGCATGTTTATTACAATGTCATCATTGCACCTGAAGAGGATAGAATAGATACTTATTGAGAGGAGGAATATTTTTCTGAACAGGTTTTGGCATGCCTGAGCAGACATTAATGGCCCTCCAATGAGACTTTTGCACATACACAAGACATTATCAAGCAGACAAATAGAGCAATATGTTTTATGTGTGATGTTTTAAATTCATTAATGAATAGATTTTTGTTCCTGCAAACTTAAACTGACGCTCTCTTTTAAGAAAGTTTGGTTTAATGTTTAATGATAAAAATCTGATTTTTATGGAAGTACTGGAAGTTTGCCTCCTGACAGTTGGGGACTACATGATGAAATTAGTTATTATAAAATAAAAACAAATCCAATGTTTACTTTGTACTGCTGCACTCCAAATATCACAAAAAGAACGGTTTTGATGCATGGGCTGACAGCTTAGAGTAAAGTGAGACATCATGTCTGTCTGTGATAAAAACATGGCTACAGTAAATAATAGCCAGTTTCAATCTTGACATCTGTCATCCAAGTGGAAATGGATGGGGAAATGACCAGCTCTTTATCGGCCTAGCTCTGGCTGTGTCACTGGCTGAATGATGCAAATAGAAGATAATATCAGTGCTATACTGAATGGCATTACTCCAAATGTAATGTCATTAAAAGGGTGGGTATTAGCTTTGCTGTCTGGAGGTGGTGGTGTGGGCTGCTCCGGCTTGACTGACACACAGATTAAGTGCAGTGACAGGGAGCACAATAAAGTCATCAGAGAATGTGACATGTCAGTTAGGGGGGATGAAGGGATGAATTGTCACTCTCTGTCAGAGCCCATCCTTTCCCTTATCCATGATGTCCCATACACCACCGTGGGAAAACAGGACAGCACAGGCGCTTCAGACAAATATTTATTCAGGTACAGGACAAGTATACCCACTCAAGCTTTCCTGTTCACTATGTGTTTGTAGATTTACTCCCAGAAGAAGAGAAAATGATGGAAGGAAAGCAAGAAAGTGTCCACTTATTTTTACAAGCCACCACTTGAATCTATGTGAATGTATTTTTTGAAACAGCACAAAAAATAATATTCAGTTACTTTTAAGAACTTTTGTTGATATCGACTTCAGTCTTTTAATTCATGGTCTAAATTTAGACTGTATTATCATTAAAGAGGAAATTCAGTGCATATTTTAGCCAATATACGTGCATTTTTAACATAATACACTGAATTTATATTCACTCACAGAACAACCAGAATCAAACATATCAGACTGTTCTATTTATTTTATGTTAAACCAAAAGACAGTTCCTCTTCTGTCTCTAACAAAAGAGCAAATACCTTACATACCTTTGTGTTACGCTTCCTCAGGTCCTCAGTGTGGGTTTGGAGATGCAGTATCCCTGGGACTTTTCAGGGGAGTATACAGTCTGGCCAAAAGATGGCAATGTTGCAGTGCTGAATTCCAAATGAGTTTTCCACTGTTTGGCCCCCCATCGCAGACTGGCCACTGCTTTCCCCTGCAGAGCTCTTTTTTTCCAACTAGCCCAGAAATCTGTCATCCTCACAGGGTACGGCTGCACTGAAGTGTAAGTGTCAACCACTAAAGTTCCACCACAAAAGTTGATTACAAGGAGGATGAATGAAAAGACAAAGTTTGGCGTGATAGGTTGAGGAAAATGGGCCAAAGTGGATTGAATTCACTTTTTCCCCCGTTGTACAGTATGTGCTGCTGAGTACCTAATTTGTGCTGTTTCTCTTGGTGCAACTTTCCCTTCAGAGTTTTCAGGTATTTATATTTCAAGATTTTAATATTATTTTTTATTATTTTTTTTGTCACAGAGGTCTGTAATCACAAATAAAGCAACTATTTTTTCCCTTCACAATTGCAGCTTATAAATAAAACCACCATCACCCTCTATATATCATGTCTATACATTATGAAATGAAGTTTGGCTAGGTTGAGTGCCATATGCACTCAGGAGATTTCCTTTTGATTGTTTCTGAGTAGTTACAGACAGTAGGAAAGCATTTCAATGCATTTGGTGCAGCCAAATAGACACCCAGCTGGACGGCAATTGGACAGCTATTATAGCACTGAAATACTTAAAATGTGCCTCTGTAAATGGATTATGAAGTATTGTCCTATACTGAAAGGGTTAACAGCTGAAAATAAACTGTAATTTTCTCAACAAAATTACATCCTTTTTAGATGCTCGCTGGGGGAGATTTAGAAAAAAAGCCCACAATTGAGAGAACAACAGTTTCATTAATTCAAGAATAGAAGAAAGTTGCAAAAAAAAAAAAAAAAGGAGATAACTTTAAGTTTGTATTGCTGGTTGGAGGGTCTTAAGTGACACTTGTTTGCTCCTGTTGTTTTGAAAGTTGCAGGAATAGAACGCTCTCCCATGGCCACTTTGCTGGTCTTTATTATTGGCTTATTGCCTTTAAGCTGTCACCACTCAGAGCGTTTCTTCTCTCAGGGGATTGTCTTCTGGGACTTGAGAGAGCTCGGCTGGCTGGAGCTACTCAGCTCTGTTGCACACTGCCACTGTGTCATGTTGTATGAAATGTACTCTCATCCTGCTTATTTGTCCCCAATTTACACCTTAAACACTCTCCCTGACATTCAGAGTATTTATGTAAGAAATGTTTGGGGTGATTTAAAATTTTGATTAAAAAAAAAATCAGCTAATCAAGATTTTATTCAGGTTTATTTTTTTGCAACATTTGTACAATTCCATTTTGTTTTCTGTGATAGCATAAGGCAGCAATTTCTTTTTAAAACTGATTTCTTTCTCAAGCGTATAAACTGCATTGTACAATAGTATTGGATATTTTACTGCATGAGGTCAATATATACAAAGAACACAGGAGCTTAATGCCAGTCGAGCCTCAGTCAGGTTACCTCTGTGCCTTAGGCAACTGTTGTTTATTGGCTGTTGCATTAAAGAGTAAGCGTGCCAGGTAGATGTTCAAATAAAAACCCACAGAGACAGAGAGGAAGCAAAAATATTTGTAATTTGTAGGAAAAAAGAAGAAGACGGAGAAAGAAAATAGCATATAAATTATTGAATTGATTTACAATTAAATGAAATTTGTTATTTGGAGAATAAAACCATTTTCAATCCTTTGTTTTGGAAGTGTGACAAACTGTGAGCCAGGGACAAATAGTTGATTTGAAGTGTATAGAAATCCAGAGATTTAGAAAGAGGGTGTGATTTTCTGCTCCCGAGCCTAATCCCACCATTCCTCCACCTCTCCTCTCTTATGCCAGTCACATTTTCTAATTAGCTTTCCCTGTGGAGGAAGAAGATGGATTATATTTTAATATCTGGGGCCTAAAATTAGTTTATATTTTAGCAAGTTAGCACTTCTTAGAAGTTGATTTACTCTTGAAGCTGTAAAACCCAGTGAGCTTGCAATTAATCATTCTCTTTGGTCTTGCTCTCAAGGAAAAAGAGGCTGCAGTGTCACAGGCTGGATCACAATAGGTAAACACCTAATTTACACTATTTAGAAATCACCTCTCTAGTATTGTACAACACATGACACTTGCTGCCTCGATTGTTCTGTCCTGCTCCAGTTATTAATTACAGCACACTTTTAACAAAGCGACATTGTCTATGACTAATCATCGACACAGAATGATTAAAGATGCTCCTTGCTTTTTGAATTACTTGCTTCCCCTTCGTCAGTGTTCATTCATGAAATACATGTCGCTGCCCTCTTTTTTTCCCCCTTCTTCTTGGTCAAGAATTCGGTTTGCTGTTATCCGATTACCAGCGTCCTGAGAGGCTTTCACAGGCCCATCCATCAAGACTAAGGGGTTGAGGGAGAGCCTCGACAAGGCTCCTGCAGTGATGTAAAGCACTGCAGGATTTATATTATTAAGAAGTCTGTGTTGTTTTATTTTGAAATTGATAAGACTATGTAATACATAAGATGTAACATTAGGTGATTCTCTTAAATGTAACTTTTAAAGGTGGCAGTGTTTTGTACTAAATGTGTTCCAGTCACCTGTTTTAGCAAAATTTCAATTGCTTTGCAATTATGAATTTATCCACCTTTTTTTAACATAATGCTTAAATGTCATGTGATGTAAAATTAATTACACCTACCAAGAACAAAGGAAAAGTTTTTACGTCTGATTAAAAACACAATACGATTAAGTGAGATGTGCTTGACAGAGGAACAGAGGTATGGATGCTGTTGTTCACCAGGTAGCCCTCCCTCACAGCCACACAGTGCGGGCAGAGTATCTTCTAAGCCTGGATCTGGCTTGGCTTTGGAGTGCTGTTTGGTGACTGAAGGCAGAGCGGTGTCGGGAGGATCATCAGTGGCTCTCTCCCAGGGAGATGAGCGGCATAGGCCAATTTCATATGCAGGACTCGGCCCCTGGGTCTGAGTGGAGGTGGGCTGGGTCCACCCAGTATCCTGGCTTCATTAATCATCCCGCCAAGGCTTACCGGCAAACCCCCTCTCCGCCCTCTCCTAGACAACCCCTTGGATTACACAGAGCTAGCGAAATGTCAGCCCAAATCTGAGTCTTGATGCAGATAATCATTTCAATAATATTTCTCCATTTGTGCCCCCGATGCCAGGGGAATAAAGCTTTTCCACTGTCAGGTAGCATAAGACTACAGTTGGTGGGAATACTTGACTCTGAGCCAGATGGCTTAGCCATGCTTGCAGCATATGTTCAACAAGCAGTCCTGTGCCAAGCACGCATTAGGTTTTTATTAATTTGAAGCGGGCAGGAATGCATGCATATATATTTACCCACCCACCATTCCCTGCCACCCCTCAGCCTCAGTGCTCCCTATAGAGAACTTAACTAGACTCTACTGGTGTCTGCAGCAAGAAAAAACTATCACCATGTATTTAGTTGATGTCTTTAAACAAAACACAATAAGATATATTTAGTTTTAAAAATAATATTACCATAAATTATACTTGGTTAGATAGCTAGATGAATAAAAAAAAATTAACTACAAATTTAAAAATGCCCTTTTTCATAATGAGATCAAGTTTGTTATTAATTCAAAGTAATTATGATACATATTTAGGGCTCTGGTATTTGCCATAGTGGTGTTAGTTGTTACAAAGCAAATTACCATTTACATGCATGAATATGCTTGGGTCCAAGACAAAAGAAACAGTACTGCATGGGAGGGCAAATTTATTCATTACCACTAAGTTGAACTTCCCTTTAACAGCCCTGTGCTCTGCAATCCTGGGAGTTCTTCTCTCAGTGACTTATGGTAGTGCAGGGGGAGGGGGGGACGGCACGCCGAAAATGTCAATAGAAATAGTAAGTGTGAGAGGGAAGGCTTGCCTAATTAGTGCCCATTTAGATTTTATGACGGCTCTGAGATCTGCTCTTCCTGACAGAGAGCACTATAGTTGCATATTGTCCTAGCCTGAGGGAACCATAGGAAAATCCAGATTTATTGTACCTATCATACCAGCATATTTCATTTGCCATTATGAGATGCCATCTTGCAATGATGCGAGATTATTTATTACAGATTAAATTGTGGGACCTGGGTGGTTGAGGAACATTTAAAAGTACCATTCCTCTTATTAACTTCTTCATTATCTGCCCCACTGTGATCTAAAAGCTCCCTCCTTCCTACCTGCGTTAACAAATACATTACTGATTGGACAATGGACACTGTTTTTCTACTCTCTGCATTTGTTTCCTAACATTAGTGCTGGTGCGCACCACAACTCATCTGTTTCCTCTGTTTAGTGCAGACTTCATTAAGCCTAATTTCACATGGAGAAGTTCCTTTCTTTTTGTTCGAGTAGGTTCTTTTTTTTTGTTTATAACTAGCAGCGACACAGAGACAGTGCTCATTTTGCTGAAGACTTTCTCTTGCAGGTGTATCGCAAATATATCGTGAAGTATCTTAGGTTTTAATTACATTAAGAATTACATTTATGCCATTCTGTAACTGCATAATGTCTTGGGGTACACTAAAGGTAGACATCGAGTGTTGCACCCTCCTCTCATTAATTCCTGTCTTGTGCTGCAGTTTCCAGACGCTTGAGTGGTTTTTATATATTTTGTGTATTAGGTAGTGTTTATTTCCTATGTCCCTTAAACCCCAGGATGTTGGCATTTATCCTATTTACACATCAATATTACATCTCCATGAGACCTTGAGAGTTGCATTTAAGTCATTGTGCAGGGTGGTATTAAAATGTACTCCATACTGTGAGGGGAGCTCGTCAGGGAATAGCTGGGCCCTGGACTCCCATTACCCAGCATAAAAGTGTCAGCCACTTTAATTACATTCATGCCTTCCCTAGTCCATTTTACTGCAGGCGCAATCAGATTTCATGCAGAGAACTCATGCCTCTGTCTCAACCGTTTGCACATTGTTGGTAGTAACATGAGGCTCTAATATGATTTTTGAGAATTTTTTTTGTGTCCATTTGTCTATCTGAAGATATGATGTATGACTCAGAGTAGTGTTTAGATGTTAATGTTTTTACAGGTGTTTCCAGCTGGACATGGTTTTGCACTCACAGGCCCAAGTGCCTTGTCTGCTCCTCGGCCCCTCAATGTGAATTTGAGTATCTGTCCCTTCAAATGTTGATTAAGTTGGCATACCCAGCCACTAAATATCAGTGCACCCTGCTGAGAGTGGGAGAATTGGTTGTACACAGGACACCCTCACAGAGTAGGGTGACGGCGGAGGGGAGGGGGGGAAAGGGGGAGGAGGAGGAGGAGGAGGTGGGGGACGGGAGGGTGGGTGGGGGGTCAAGTTCCACCGGTCAGACCGTTAGCGCGCGCGGAAGAGGCAGTGTCACTTACTGTTTCACGGGGAAGCTTCCTGACCTTCTAGGAGTGAAAGCGAGAAAGCTCTTGTTTATACTCAGCCATGGATCAGTGCGTGGAATATGTCTACATCCTCTCAGCCAATTTCACACAGAGGAGGCGCGGTGTGGGCGGCCGACACAAGCCGTTTCCCCTGGACGATGAGGCCCATCCCTCACGCACGTCCTCTGTCTGTGACTGGAGGTGTGGAGACAGACACAGACAGAGGCACTCTACTGCTCCACTGGGCCACAGAACTATCTCCTCCCTGGGGACCCTCATGTTGGGACCGGCCTCTGACTCTTGGTCCTTATCTAAGAGATGAGGTACTCTCTCAGCCAAACAGTGGTGAAATAATTATCTCTTTGGTTTAACACTTCCAGGGTATTTATTTGTGTCTTTTTTATGTTTTATTATCCTACAGTTTAAGTGCATTAAAACATTTTATCAAATGGGATTTTATACAAACAATTCATGATGCTTCAAGGAAATGTATCCTCTACTGCTAAATGGTAAAATGGTGAAAAAACAGCGACTGAGCTCCAGCTAAAGAGCCCTGTTTTGAAATGATGAGGGAAAAAGTCCTACTTAAGGTAATTTATGGGTCAAATAAGTGGACATAAAGCACTCAGGTGAATTATCAGAGAAGCCGTTAATTACCTCTAATGATTTGGTCGTGAGAAGCACATTTGCTATAAAAACTATTTATGAAGCACATTAAGGTCAAGCTTTTACTTAAAACTAAGATTTGAGCATGTATCAGTCATTGTGGGAAAAAAACACAAAACAATCCTTAGAACTCTTAATTAGAAAATTAGGGATTTATACCATTGTGGCTCAATTCAATTTTGCATTAACAATCAAAAGGTAATCAAACCACAGACAGCGATCCTGCTTCAAAACCACACACTACACTTGGATGAAGCCTCTTCACTTCATGCCCAATTGATCTAATTACATAAAGGGAATTTTCTCTCTCTGTCTCTCTGATATAGTGGTTCCTGTTAGATCCGGCTGTTCAGTTAATTAAGTCTTCATTCTTTATCACAGTGGTGAACCTAGGAGGACCATCTAATATTCTGCCTTTCCAGGGCCCCTCTTTCAGCGCTTTGTCTTGTTTTTCAGTACAGCCAGAGGTGAGCGCGGCACCAACCACTGTCCTGTGTTCCTCCATGCTGCTTGCCTTGTAATCAACGACCCCTGTTACTCAATTATGGGCTGTGAATTTGGGCTCTTTGGTGACCTTCTCCCCGTGATCCTACTACTGACCCTTCAATAAGAGTGCAGCCTTCCCACCACTGCTTTGTATGTTGCATCACATTTTTTTTTTTCATTTGTGGGATCTTTATGAAGAAGGAAATGAAAGGAAGCGGGTCACTCATGTTGTGTTCTCACATCTACCCACTTCAGAGGCTCTGAACAGGGGCTCGGTGTTTACTTTGATTCTATGTGGGGTACACCTCAAGTTCAGGGGTTGGAGGGCAGGACGCATCACTCTCTTGTAGGTAATCATATCCAGCTTTGTGCTCCTTGCACCCCGACACTGGAGGTGGCAGCTTAAAGGCTGTCTGGAGCCTTGTTCCACCACCGGACCACACTTTTGATATCCACAGCAGCAGAAGCGAGCTTCCCACCACAAGTCTGTGTGATCCTGGAGGATTCAGCTCAGCTCTGTGTTGATGAACAACTCTTCTCTGTATCAGACCCGTTTTCCTTTTCTTTTTTTTTTTCTTTTTTTCTATATACCGTACCTCATTTCTAGCACTCCACGGTTTTAAGATGACATATTAGCCAGCTCCGGGGTGGTTAAAGGTGATGCAAAGATTACAGCTATTTACTGAATTATCTGTCTGTGAGACTACCCTCATATCTCTGCATATATTACCTTGAGCTTGAGTTTAAAGAGCGATTGCTCAGAACAAGGAAGTTAAAGAGGCAATTACATAATGAAATGGGCCATCAATTCTGTTGGTGGCCTTTTTCTCTTTGAACAGAGATGGCCCAGATATCCCTGGTTTAGCTGACCCAGTAGAAGTACAACTGTTTGTATTAAACTCTCCTTTATCAAGGGACTAAGAAGCTGCATGGGTCTGTCTGGCTTTCTATCTCTGTTCTGTAATTCAATTATTAATTACCCTTCCTCTCAGAGCAGCAGCGGCCATTGTATTTACAGTGTTTCCATGGTGACCCTAGCCCATTTATAAGGTTTGTGTCAGTATTAAGACAAGACCTGTATTCAAATGGCCTCCATCTAAATATAGCAGTGTCTCATAATGTGAGGGTTATTACAGTGAAATTAACACTACTCCACTGCAAGCAGGATTATATTACAGACAGCCTGCAGTTGAAACATAGAAAAGTCGCGTTTAAGCTATATTGCAGGTATCATTGATGTCAAATATTTACATTCTAGATTAAATATATATATATATATATATATGCACTCCATGGAGAATAAATTAAGTTAATGTAAACAAACATTAGATTATGAGTGGGAGAAATCTATTTTAGAGTACAATACCTCTACAGTAATTACAAAGTAATTATATAAATCAGCTGGAGTTGATTGTATGTTTCGTGTCTGTAGAGCACCATAGTGGAGGCTTCCCTGCAGCTTCCTCAGTCTCTCCTCACCCAGGCTGCACCCGCCGGGCAGGCTGAGGACACAGTCTACAAGCTCCATCTACTGGGCTTTCGCAATGGCAAGTTTTTTCCCTCCACTGGCAACTCCTCCCAACTGGCTGATGGTGGGAAGAGGAGGAGCGTGGCCACCCCTGTCATCATGGCCAAGATAGGTGAGGCATGATATTTTGGTATAGTTGTGTGTCTTTTCTATGCTGTTTTGTTCAAGTCAGAGAGGACAAAATAGAAATATTCTGACATATAAAACCAACAGTTAAAACTTGACTGCAAGACAAAATTCAAATAGCCATTTAGCCTAAATAGGACACATTATATGACAGTTACATGAAAAACTGTTTCTGTTTCCATCAGACGGCATTTCCCCACACATCCTGAAGGCGCCTGTTAACATCACCCTGCGGCGGTTTGCCCGCGGCTCCGACGCCGTGTCCGCTTCCTGGAACTTCAGCCTGGTGGGAGGCCACGGAGGATGGCAGAGCGACGGCTGCCGCATCCTGGGCCATCATGACAACTTCACCACCATATCCTGCAACTCTCTAGGCAACTACGGCCTGCTGATGGTAGGTTATGTCTGTAATATGACATGAATTATGGTGTCCAGGGCTCTCTTTATTGCACTATAAGCATTATAATTTTTCGGTTATGACATGCAATGACCTGACCTAACAACAGTATTACTTAATACTGAGGATTTATCACCTCGTCTGTCATGCAGGACCTCAGCAGTGTGGAGTATTTCTCTCCAAGCATCCAGCCCCTGCACGCAGTTATCTATGCCACTGCTATCATACTGCTCCTTTGCTTATTCACCATCATCATCAGCTACATCTACCATCACAAGTAAGAGATTTACTATACTGTTGTTTCATTTTTCCTGTTTTGAGTCATTAATGTTTTGCTGGTTGTTCATATTTGCTTCTTTGCAGGATTTATTTTCGCCTCAAGCTTCCATCAGTTTCTGTTCAGTCTATCGTTTCTCGAGTTTTCTGTAGTTTTGATTAATCACATCATGTTTTAAAATGAGATAATTTTAGGTACTAAACAACTTTCCCCACTCCTATTTTATTCACTGAAAGCGAACTGACAGCACCCAGTATGAAGGAATAAAGTAATGGTTGACAGCTTGAGAGTAATAGAATCATTAATCAAATTTATTAAATAGTACCAATAAAATAAAGGAAAGGATTCAGAGGGTAAATGTTTACTGGAGATGATCAGAGAAGAATGCCAGTTTCTCAAAATGTAATTGTAAAAGTATCTTCTGAAACTAGTGGTCATTCATGTAATATTTAAAAAAATTCTCCAGGGCTGGTTGGTTAAAGACCAAACTGTTCCATCTGCATAAACTTCATGCAGCTACATTTCTATATAGGAAATATTTGCAGAACAGCCTTTTTTCCATTCCAGTTTTGTGATTTGCTGTTTCTATGACTTCAGGTCTGTCCGTGTGAGCCGCAAGTTTTGGCACATGTTGGTCAACCTCTGCTTCCACATCTCTCTCACCTGTGGGGTCTTTGTAGGAGGCATAAATCAGACGCGGTATGCGGGTGTCTGCCAAGCAGTGAGTACACACACCGACTGCACACCTCCAGCACTCCTGCTGTGAATGCTTTCCTCCAAACGCAATAGTCAGTAGTCAAAAATGGACAAGTGCCTTGGATGTTTTCAAGGAAAAAGCATGGGAAAAAAAATTGCCTTTGGCTAAGTTCTCCCCGCTCTTAAAACTTATGGAAACACAGTAGAAAAAAAATACATAGAAAGAAATTGTACACCATTTCCATGGCTGGAGGCGATCCTGCACTCCCCCTCACGCTGTGTTGTACTGAGACACATTACTTATTCATTTTTCATTGCACAGAGTACCTGGATGAAAGATTTTGGCAGAGAACTTTGTGTTTATTTATTTAAGACCCCCTGGCATAAATATACATCTCATGAGGGGATTTTTTAACTCAGGCTGATGATGACTTGCTCAATATAAAATTGTTCAAGAATCATCACACTTCCTACAAAAAGTCTATATATTCTTATGTTTATTGCTGAAACTTAACAACAGGAGCGCTATTATTTGTCTCACATGAGAATTGACAACATTTTTCTTGCTTTTCTAGGTTTTTACATTAATAATGGTGCAATCTCTTCTAGGTGGGCATCTTGCTGCACTACTCAACTCTGGCCACAGCTCTGTGGGTGGGCGTGACTGCACGCAACATTTACAAACAGGTGACACGCAAGGCCAAACGCTATGAAGAGCTGGACGAGCCCCCGCCTCCTCCACGGCCCATGCTGAGGTATTGATACCCTCACATGTTAGCGCCACCACATGGCAGCGTTAACTGCTTGAACGATTTCAAATATGTGACACCTACATGGATCTTCATTAGCAAGCCACATTTATATGCAACTCAGGTTTGAGACGGGTTTTTATTCACTTAAATGATGCACTCAGCGCAGGGCAAACTCTAGTACATCATCAAGTGACATGTTACGTTTGCTTACTTTAAGTTTATTTGATATTTCTAAAGACAGAATGTATGTCAATTTGTCATTAAGCTTTTTATTGTTATTAATGGTCATGTTTGTCGTTCAAACTGCCACATGGTGTCAGTGTAGAGTCCTTAAACACCACTGGACTTTTGTGCCAAGCTCATGCCTGTTAGAAAGACTAAAGCAGGACCATCTCTCTGTGTTTTCCCCTAAAGGTTCTACTTAATCGGTGGAGGGATACCCATCATTGTCTGCGGGATCACTGCAGCAGCCAACATCAAAAACTACGGCAGCCGGACCAATGCTCCATAGTAAGCAGTGCCTGTATAGAAAGCAATTAGAGTTCCTGTCCCTCAGGATGTGCTTATGGTAATCTGAGTTTTTTTCCTCTGGACAGCGGCATCAAATTAAGGTGCATCCATGCCGAAGAGATCTCTTACGCTCTGTCCTCAGGAGGTGTATGCTTTAGTTATCGACCTGCCAGACTGTGTTGCTTTAGTAAATAATGGATATTTTTATGGGGGTAGGAAAAGTTTATTCCCCGAAGTACTGATTATGGAGGCCTATTAATGGTGTGTGCATCCAAGCAACAAGCAACTGCTGCCAGTATACAGCGAGCCCCAGCCCCGCCCCCCTACAGTGGCACCTGTTTAGATTGTGTAACATGGCTGACTAATTGAGAAATCTGGACCCAAATCTGTCTGAAGTCTTTGGAGTTTAATTAATTTCTTGCGAGCAGCATGTGAATCTAGCCTGTGTTATTAAATTGGATGGGACAGCTACTGTGAAAACTTTGACACCGTAGTTTTTCAAAGGGTTATTTTTTTAACTTTGTGAAGTAAATAATGAGGGTGACAGATTAAGGTGGGGAGATTTGGTGATGTGTTAATGAGCTCAGTTTCCTTTCAGGAAGTGTTATAAAGTTTAAGTTATTGCTTAAAGGTGATCTTGATGAAACTGAGAAAAAAGTACTCTTCTTGCTGTACGTGAAATGCCTGATCGGTCTTTTATGTCTCTCTCTCTCTAGTTGCTGGATGGCGTGGGAGCCCAGCATTGGGGCTTTTTATGGTCCAGTGGGATTCATCATCTTCGTGGACTGCATGTACTTCCTAAGCATCCTGCTCCAGTTGCGGTGTCACCCCGAGCGCCGATACGAGCTAAAGGAGCCGACTGAAGAGCAGCAGCATCTGGCTTCAGCCGGCGCCGAGGCGGGGCCAGATGGTCCAGGCAGCCAGTGCCACCCCCTCACTCTCCAGCTCCAGCCCCACGAGGCGTCATCCTCCATAGTGTCTGCTCCCCACGCTGTGCCTCTGTCGGCCCTGGAGAATGAGCACACCTTCGCTGCTCAGCTGATGGGTGCAGCAGGGGCGTTGGGCCTGTACGCGGCCCTCTGGGTGTTCGGAGCCATGGCTGTATCACAGGACCACCCCTTTGACCTAGCTTTCACCTGCCTGTTTGGGGTGGCGGCTCTGGCACTGGGGGCATTCATGGTTGCACATCACTGTGTCAACAGGCAGGATATGAGGCGGTACTGGTCCCAGGCTTGTTGCTCGGGGAGACGAGCGTACTCTGCGCAGGAGGATGTCCTTCTGCCTCAGCCAGGTGTGGCAATGACATCCACAGCAGGATCTGCTGACAAGGCAGACGGGGAGTCAACAAAGTGTGGCCACAGCAGTGCAGACTCTTCTTACACAAACAAGAGCGCCCCAAACACGCGCCATTCTGCCCACGGCAACAAGCTGACCAATCTGCACGCAGAGGCGGCTCAGTGCAAGTCAGCGTCGGCTCCGGCAGCAGCCAATGGGGCTGCCATTTTGGACAACAGCCTGACTGAACACTCACTGGATAATGAAATTAAAATGCACGTAGCGCCGGTCGAGGTGCAGTTTCGCCCCATGAACAACATCAACAATCCAGCAGCTGTGACGAACGGACATGCGAGCAGGCATCATAAAAACAGGGCGCGAGCACACAGGGCGAGCAGGCTGACCGTCCTTCGAGAGTATGCTTATGACGTCCCCACCAGCGTGGACGGCAGCGTACAGAGCGCCCCTCACAGGCGGCATCACCATTATGACTTGGCGGCGCGCAACAGCCGGCGGGCGGCCTACATGGCCTACAGGGAGCGGCATCAGAGCCAGATGCAGCAGGACAGCAGTGACAGCGCGAGCCTGCCACGCCGCTCCCGCTACACAGACAAAGGAGGCGGCAGCACCCTGGGGAACGGGTCAGTGGTGACTGTAGAGACGGAGCAGGTGTCTACTGCCGCCACATCATGCTCAAGTAAAGACTCTGCTCCTGCAAAGCAGTCCAGCAGCGGCGGCGAACTAGAGAGCCAGCCCAAGTCTTATGGGCTCAACCTGATCACTCAGAACGGTGGCACACTTAAAGAAAATGGACAGGCGGTGCCTTTAATAAGCACAGAGAGTGCAGCCAGTGTAAAGACTGGCTTGTGGAAACATGAAACTACTGTGTAGCGACAGTTTCCGTCCCCAAAGACTGCACCGCGATACACTCTTGCCTTTAAACTGTGAAATGTCTTTTTTGTTTTTAACTGTACATTTTATTTTTTTGAAATGTACAAACAAATCATTACTGCCACTGAACTGTCTCTGTAGATATGTTTTTGTAAATGGTCTATTTTTATAATGTTTAATCCAAACCATTTTTATTCCATTTAAGAGTTCTGTATGTGAAACTGCATGGTCTGAGCTGCAGCCCTCTGCGTACCCCCACCCCAGGGACTTTTCTTCCATTCTCTAGTTTGTCCCCAAAAATAATAAAAACAAAAGTTCCTTTAATCTAATTGAATGTGTTTTTATTCTTGTGATGACACCCACAGTCTCTTCTTTGGGTCTCTGCAGACAGTGCAAAGGTGAGTCAGAGTGGTTTTGTTTCCAAGAATTACTCTTGCTGACAGTATATGACAAGCTGGTAATTGGGTTTTTCACTGACCTTCAGGTGGCCTTAGGTTCCCTTCTCCTCAGCGGAGCAGCACTTTAATTGCAGCTGGCTGTGGCTTGGGGCTCCATAGGTGTTTTCTCCCTGCCTGCTGGCAGATTTGATGAGTGTGCCGTACATTATGGACTCCCGCTGACTTGATGCCTGGGATGTGACTGACAGCTGACTCACAGAGCAAGTGAAAGCCGCCAGGAGAAGAAAAAGGATAATGAGAAGAGTGTATCTTCTCCCTCTTCAACCTCCCTCCATTCTGCGTCGCTCCACAGCCGACAGCTGAACTGGAGTCCCACTCACAGCTTGACATCGCTGTTGGGGAGAGAGCATATAACAAGCACAAAGTATGATTTGACTGCTGAGTACTTGAAAATGGATTAGTATGACTTTTTTTGCTGGGTGAATGCTGTGTATCTGACTCTGTCAACAGCCAAGGACCGTGGAAGTCTGACAGTGGATCAGTTCTCTGTGTATGTATGGTTTTTACAGTAGTTCAACAGAACAGTGGTGGAAAAACTATTTATATCCTTTACTGGCATCGAAGTACCAATACAACAAGGTTAAAACATTTATTTGAAGTAAAAGTCCTGCCTGCAAAATTCTACGAAGGTAAATGCAGACAAATTATGATAAGAGCTCAAAAGTAAGAAGAATTAAAGGAGAAAAGGCAAAAACCAATAATAAAAAACACCTAGGTGTGGATACACTGGATCTAACTACTGCAAACAATACAAAAACAGTAAAAACTAAATTGTTTTAATACTTCTGCATCAGTAAGTTTTGAAATGTAATATTCTATATAACATAAAATCTTACAGCCACAAGGGAAATTTCACTGCAAAATAAGTATTGAGATGTTGGTCAGACTCCCCAAACTTTTTAACTCAAGACCAAAAACAGAAACATGGAGTCTTACTTGGACTCAAACATAGAAAATACCACCTAATAGCTAAAATATCAACATTATTCATAAACAAATGACAAAGAACAGACAAGAAAATGCATTTAAAACGTATATGAAATGAATGATTTTCCATTCTGAGCAGAACAGATTACAGCAAAAAACAATCTTCCAATTGGCAGCCCAGAAAAAAACATTTTGGATTTGCTGCTTAAGACATATTTTGCTGGTAATCTGTCTGTGTTTATATGTGGGGTTTATCACAGAGATTTATTACTCATAATAGAGTATTAAAGCATTGAAAAAACCTTATAACTGCAGCTGTCAGATATATGTAGTGGATGCTGCTGGTTTTCGTAGAACTACTTTTTCAAATTGTGCGAAAAGGAAAATGTACAGTCGATAATTTAAATTAAGATGCATTTCAGGCACATGGTTTCATCATTTTTTTGTCACTTAATGCAAAATTGTTTTCAGAGATTTCAAGACATACTTCTGAGCTTAAGGAAGCCTCTCCAATGCAACGATACTATTATTTAAGGGAGCATCTACCTGTTTAAGATAATGAGAGAGTCATGTTTTCTTGCAGCCTGCCACAAACAAACCATTTTAAATTAGAAAAGGCCGTGTCAAAAATATTCCTGCACTTCCCCACATTCAAGACAATCATCACCTATTGATCATCCCACCCACAGAGGAGGCGGAGACACAGCACAGCTCCGATAGCTTCCAATTTTTCATTAATGGCGCATTAATAAAACGCATATTTCACTCAGGCAAAGATATATTGCCCGGCCATCTTGGATGTGACAAATTATAATAAGACTTTTGAATTATGTATAGAGCAGTTACGCCTTGATTAGTAGCAGCCTCGCTGATTCCCTCCAGGCATGAAAGAGTGATCTTCAAATAATAGCCGAGGTTCTTACGCACTGCCATCTGTTATTAAGTTCATCTGAGGTTGTCAGCAAGGCAAGAATGACAATTGGAGGATGTTTGTGCTGTGTGTGTGTGTGTGTGTGTGGGGAGAAACTCATCAAGGCAAATGAAGTGATAATATCTCTGCTTTAAGATCACAGGGACACCTTGGGCAGAAATCGATACTAAATTAAGATAAAACAAATGAAGTAATTTAGATCTTTTCTTGGTCTCGTTCAGGAGTCTTAGGGTCAGATCAAACATCTCAGGAATAATAAATCAGAGATGAGAGAATCATATTCAAGCACCCAAAAGCATCAGTTGCCGATAAACAGTCTATTTTCAGACACAGTGATGATCCCTTTTCATGACTTCTCTTATACTTTCCCATCCAGTTTCCACTTAGTGTGCTCTCTGGAGCATAACTGAGCACAATTCCTTACCAGGAGGCTCAGGGACGACCCACGTCAGACAAGTGATGTGGTGTTTACATTTTCCAATCGCTGCTCGTGGCGCCTGGAGGAAGCATCTGGCTCTGATGTGGAAATTTGCCACTGGAATGAAGATTGATGCTTTCCAGAAAGTGAAGCCATCTGACAGCGCTGATTATAATTAGGTGGCTCTGGCTGTCCACGGGAACCAAAATATTTTTACCTGCAGTGTTGGTAATCACTCCAAAACCTCCAAGGCCTGACGTATAGATTACGGCGTTTATTAGCACCCGGGGTTTGTGATTATCACAGTCACTGTCAAACAGCTGTCTGCGGAGATAATGGGCAGATTTATATGGTTTATGTGGACGTTATTTAAATTCGTGCAAATGTGGTGAAGTCACATCAGTATGTAGGATGCGTTTAAACTGAGGTCAGGCCTTTTGCAAGTGTTTGCATTTGAACGCTTAGACATTCGAGACATATAGTTACATCACACTGCAAAACTTTCTGTTTAATTCAGATGCTTGATTGCTAAGCAGAAACAGCCAATTGTCCTTCACACTGCAAGGATACTCTGACTTTCTTAATACTAATTGCTATTTTTTTTTTTTAATCAGATATTCCTCATGCTTGAAGAATATTATTTTGCACATCATTTCCTTAAAAAATGGCTTACTCGTATCCTCACTGAAGCCAAAGCATGACTGCCTGCAAATTTACATTCTGCCATGCCAACGTGCTTTTCAGGCTGATAACGCTAAAGAGGCGTTTTAGTGAATCTAAATCAGAAATGAGAAACTTTTCCGTCCACATTATGTTTTTGATGCAAATGGGTGAAAGTAGAAAGCCCAGAAATGTCTTAAAGTGATGAGTCAATGTAATCCTAAATTAAATTTTCAAAGTGAAAATGCTTTGAGTAATGGTAAAAGCTGATGGCCACGTCAGTGTCAAAGGCACGTCAGGTTGTTGTCTTTTATCATCCAGCTGATGAAGCACATATTATAAATCCTCTGTGAAAAAGTCCTTTGTTGTGTTGCGAGTCTGTAACGTGGATTAACAAATGTCCACTCTAAGTTTTGCCAGTAAACTTGTATTTCTTTTTTGAACTTTAACACAGTTAGGCCTCACTGTGTCCTTCAAGTTAAAGCTAACATTTGACGGTCTCGTGACTTGTCAAAGACAAAACCAGAAATGTATAGAACTTATGAGCTCTTTATATCACACTCTTTGGTATCAGAACATTAATGGGTTCCATGATTGCCTTTGTGACATTCATTCTTGCGCCTGAATAAGATGAATGCTTCACCTTTCTGCCTTATTTCATTCAAACTGATTAAGGTGTCCAAAAGACTTCTTGGCAGAAGAGCTGGCTGTAAGTCCCACCTTAAGTAATGGTGTTGAAAATTGAGAATCTGCCTGTCATTGGTTGGAGATTGCAATTTCATCCTTTTAAATGACACAAGGCTGAAAAATCGGCCACAGTTTCCATCTCATAATTGACTTGTCTCTTGTAAAGTGCCCAAAAAATCAGCCTTAACACCACAGTGGTTTCCATACTTCTGGAATCTGCCTGATGAAGATATTTATAACTATGTTTAGACAAATTGAAGTGATGGTGTTCCAATATAAACAACCTGAAATATATAATGACTAAACTGATTAAACGCCATCAGAAGGGAGGAGAGAAATAAATGCTCATTTGGCTGGGGGCAAAACAGGAGAGAAAAGGTGGTGGTTTGATATCATTACATCAGAAATATATTGAAATGTGATTTCAAGTGTGACACTTCAAGAAAATAGACTTCAGTTAATTATTGTTAAAATAGGATATTTGCTTTCTATAAAACTAAAATTAAAGCTTTCAGAAGATCAAGTTTTGATTTTATTTTTCTTAATATATATTGTTTAGCAATTTTAGTCTCTGTTTTATTATTTTAATGTAATTTTTCTCCAAATTCTTTTATAGTTATGATTATAAATTAGGTTCAGTCTCTCTCTAATGCCATTTTCCATCTTTTTTTTTCACAAAATCACACACACATGCAGGCGCTGCCTTATAATGGTGACATCAAGCCATCTGTAGAGCTCTCGGCCCCATATGTTGGCGGACCTGTGCTCTCATTAATGCCCTCACATTGCCATCCATCTACCTGTGCCAGCCGGTCTGTCTGAGCAGATTTTGGCCTCATCTCTCTGTCTAGGTGCTCTGTTATTTATAGCCACATCAAAAATGGCATCACTCACTGGTTATGGTGACAGTTGCAGACAGTGGCCCTCGGAAATTGAAGGCTTTCTATTGGAATGCATTTATCATGTCTGCACACTAGAGGGCTTAGGAGTGTGCCTTTCACATATGTGGACGGAGGTTCTCCAATACTGAACAATCGTAAAGACATTTTCTCTGTCTTATTCATATTAAAGAGTTCCACTTTCTTAGTGAACCAGTTCGCTTTGCTTAGCAAAAAAACACACCTTTGCTGAATTCAAGATGCTTATAGTTTTTGTTGTGACTGGCACCTTTGTCTTATATTATATATATATTATATATTATTATATATTATATATCATTAGTAGCTTACAGTGGCTAATATCAGTAACCTCTGCATAAATATTTCTGTGTTACTTTGGAGTTACTCCACTAACTTTGTTATTTTCTACTTTTGTGACACTGTTGTACAACGGTTAGCAGTTATTATTAGCATTTATTAAATAGGTTTATACAAATAACTTAATATATTGAAGTGCCTGCTAATAATCCTTTTTTTAATAAAAAGCATAGTTACAGGGAATAAAGCCAATGCATAAATAAGGCAAATTGTGGTATATAAACCTGTCACCTAGACCAACATCTGGCTTGATGGATCACTGAAACTACTTGATTTCCTTTTGATAAATCATCAGTTATCCTCATCTGCCCTGAGGAGCATTTGAGCTTCACAATTGTACCTTTCTTTTTATAAGCCACATATAATTCATGTATATTCCAAAAATAAATATGTCTAAAAATACTCATTTGGCTCAAAGTGCTTCTTGCTCTAACACACATCAAAACAGTTTAAGGGAGAAGCACCTGTTTTTTAAGAGTTGTCAGCAGTTTCCCGTAATGCCAGCTGAATAAATGGCATTCTGTTTCATGGTTTGTCTAAATCTGTCTATTGTTGAACTGAACTGAGTTTGTGTTTTTGCAGTGAGACAGAATACTCTGTCCTTTGTGGTATTCTTGGGAGACAGTTGAACAATCCTTTGCAAGCTCTACTTTATGAAACAGATGTGCAAGGTTGTTAAAAGTGTTCTTATCTTCAAAACAGCTGACAGTTGTCTAAGCTTGCTTAGGAGAAGTCTGATTTATTCTGGGGTTTATCTTTCATCGTGGGCTTTATTGTTGGCTATAGTGTGCTTGTTTCTGTGTGCAGCCACAGTATGTGTGGAAAACCTCAGTTGAGTTCCTACTGGCCAACAGCTGATTACTTTATACTGCAGTTTGTTTGCATCCAAAACAGAAAAAACAGAGCAAGCCAGATCTTGTGCATCGAATGTGTGTTATTTCCATCATGTGTTTGTGATTGTGTGTGATTGAACAGTAAGTATTTGTCTGCAGAGTCACATTTTTCGGGGCAGCATCTCATATGTTTTGACGTACTGCAGTTATGTAACTGTCTAAACTGTTTGTGGCTAGCAGGGAAACTGGAGAGATTTATGATGGAAACACTGTTAAAGACCCTTGAAGGTCCCTGAACCACACTTAAGGAACTACAGCTTAAAAGTTTGATGTAGCCTATGAAGTGCCAAACAACCCACACTGTAACACTGACACTATAAATTCAATTTATGCCAGTAGATGGAGATGCTACATTGGGAAATTAGAATTACCACCAGTACATGTGTAAAGTGCAGTCCTTAGATACTAAAGCACAAGATGTCAGGTACTGTCAGATGGTAAGTCCAGAATCCCAGTGAGTGTCCCAAATCATCCTGAATGTGTTGGGATGGGGTTTAGGTCAGGGCTCTGTGGGGGCCAGTCAAGCTCTTCTGCTGCAAACTGGAAAACAATGTTAAAACAGGAAAGTGCCTCCCTGGAACTGTTGCCACAAAACTGAACAACACTTTCCACAGACAGCACTGTGTACACTTCTACTCATTAAAATTTGGGGGATTTGCCAATGTCTCGTCTAGTTTGTGCCTCTTATTTATAATATAGTAATAATCCCTGAGAGACACAAACTGGAGCTAGCCCTAATAATGAAAATAGACCTAGCATGGAAGTTCACAGAAATGTGGACAGGGTGTCCAACAAACATGTAGTGAAAGATTTGCACAGTAAGTTTCAAAATGGCTGGAATTAACTCTAGAAAATGATTCAAATTAGGTTAAATAAAAAAATGCATGTGGATATTTTGGTGACCCAATGTTTGTGATTTAATACTAACCAAGTATTATAAAGGCTACTACTAACAGTTAATTTAATCTGCACTGTATTTATCTTTGAGATTAATTGACTAAATTTTTAAAGTTTCAAGAGTCCAAGATCTGAATTGCTTGTGTTATTCTGTAAAAAACAAACTTAAACTCAAGGATATACAGTTTGGAGTCTTGTAGATCAGAGGAGTTGATCGACACATTTGTTTAATCAGAAACAGCAAACATTTGTCATTTTTCTTGATTAATTCTAAACAATAATTTCGCTTATTCGTCGGCAGTTAATTTCCAGTCAAGCACTTGATCGACCGATTTTCTGATCAATACTTGTTATAAAAAATAACAACCAAAAGCATTTTTTCTAGTCTGTACATTGAGACCACATAGACACAAAAATCACCCCCCTTATGCGCGCTCCCTATAAGAACCCGCGTACACGCGCAACGTTCCAGCGCTCAGTATCACTGCGAAACTTGGGAGTTGATGAGCAACAACTAGCACCAGCCGTCTACAAGTGACCGCCGACGAGCTGCTGAGACCGAAAAGAGGCTCTTTCGACCAAGAAAACTCCAACCACGGGAAAAACTATGGACGCAAAGAGAGTGGAGACCATCTCTGCCCGGGTGGATGCTGCTGTTTCGCCACCTGGTAGGACAGTGTTTGCATGTTTTTGGCGCGTTCACCGTTAATTTGTGATTTACGGGGTCTGTTCGGTCATGCATGAACAAAACGCCAGGCAAACTCTTCTCATAAGAATTTCAATTTAATATTGCCTTGCTTTTCATTCAGAAAATTATAACTAAAGCAGTGTTATGTAAATTTGTGTTATTAAAGGTCCACTCCTTAATTCGGCTTGTAATTACTGCAACTTCAAACATGTTATTTGAATAAAATAACAACTTTTTGAATGTTAATGCTAACGTTGTTTTAATGTACACTCGTTTCCCAATACGGCGATAGCT
>JAPZDY010000016.1:7337009-7353545 GCA_029783645.1 Ctenochaetus hawaiiensis
GTTTGACCCTTTCATACAAAGTTCATGTAATTCTCTTTCTTTTATTTTCTTTCTATTTCTTTGTGAAGTGTAAGTAGTTCATGTGTTTATAAAGGAGTTGAGGTTGTTAAAGGTCTGAAGAGGTAAAACCATACTTTATAAGACCATTTCCATCATGGTTCGTCATTAAAAAAAAGAATAATGGAAGTAACATTAAAGAATGAGCCAACCATATGCCTCATAGGGTGGGTTTTTTTTCAAGGAGTCCTTGATGAAATGGTGTCAGAGCTGAACATCATACAGGCCATATGTGGAGGCAGGCCTGGCATGAGCGGCCAACTGGAGGGTCCGTCTGTCTTTCTTCTTGTCCCAACTGGGGGGGCTCAAAAGCCCTTCCTGGCCTTTAGTCCCTGAAAAAGTCCATGTCCTACAGAGTACTGCCAACGCTTAATATAGACTACACAATACTAAAGATATCTGCCATTCCGATGGGAGATTATGACATGTAAAGCACATAGACAGGAGCTCTGTGTCAGCCTTGTTAGACCTGAAAATAGATTGCAATTATGACAGCAGTTTGTATAAAGTAACAATGCCTGTCAGTAGGCTTATCTATGGTGGCTTTGGTAATTATCAATAAATGTTTGTCAATGTTACGTCAACTCACATTCAACCTTGAAAATTTTGGAAGGAATGTGGTCACCGTTGGCAGCTGTGACATCCATGCAATGTGCAAGGCTGACACCAAGTGGTTAGACTGGAGAAGTGGTTTCTCAGTAGTAAAGATGAGCTTTTTATAGGCTTCTCATCCAGTTGTTAAGCTTTAAGCTTGCACACAATGGACTAATTTCCTTGTACTGTGAATTGTGTTATTTGTCTATAATTTATTCATTTTGACATTACAAGTGTCTTTTTGTCTGTTTTTGCTAAATAAGTCCCATGTGTCGAGATGAGCTCATATGTCAGTCCACGCATATCCATGGCACTACAGTCTAATGGGGACAGACATGTAAGAAAATTACGTTATTGACTGATCTAATGCACCTGGAAAAAATTCACATCAGGGATCAGAGTAGGATGATATAGTTGGCATTGAAGCTGTTGAGGCGGTGGGGTGTTCTATATGATATGTTAGGAAATAATTATAAGGTCCCAGAGCCCATGTCCACATATTTTGATTGCTTGTTTGGTCCAACCAACAGTCTACAATGAATGCAAATTTATGCAGCTTATAATCATAGAAAAATATCAAAAAAAGTTAAAACATTCCCAATTTAGAATTGGATGTTTTTGTTTCAAAATATTTTAAATAATAATAATAATAATAATAATAATAATAATAATAATAATAATAATAATAATAGAAATTGTTGATGGTATTGCTTTAGATTTCACATAAAATTGCACAGTTTGATGCAGACTAGGTAATTACAGTCCAAGGCAATATGAGAATCCTGCTAAAAGTGATCTGATTGTTTAAACTGATTTTTTTATACTTGAAGTTTAGAGAAAACACAAAAATACATGGCATGTGTTTTATGAATCAAGTGATGTAGTTGTCAAATGTGGTTGCTGATTGTCAGAAGTAGATTGTTTTTTTTCTCTAAAAAACTACATCTGGCACTTAGAACAAGGTTGACAGATAACTTTAATTCATAATGTCATAGCAAGGAAGCACTTTTTTAAAGAGCTTAAATGAGAGTTTCCCCAGAGTAAAATTGGAAGTGACCTGACATAAACATCCAGATGGGTCGTACACTTTTGTGTGTTTCACTGCCACAATGACACGCATCCTTACACAGAAGGTGCCCCAAATCCCTCTAGGTGCTTGTATAGTCACCCGCGCAGTGTCTCTGTACACGCTGACCGATAAAGAACCACTGTTATCTTCAGATAGCAGGCGCTGCGGCTGAATAATTTATGGAGGCATTCCAACACACTGACTCAGAAAAAGACACACATTACAGAGGGCAGGGAAGTGGTAAAACACTCTACACATGTCTCCTGCTTGTGTGTGTGTGTGAGTTTGGGTAATTTTTTTCTTGCTTGTTTGGAAGTGAAAGATTAGTGCTGGTGTCTTTACCCAGGTTGGCCAAACTTCAGTTCAACTGTGGTCCTTTGCCCTTTTTTAAAGATGGATTTTTAAGAATAAGCAGAATGTGCTTGAACATATTTCAAATAAATTGCATTGCAGATACGTTGCGCATCCTATTTTAAAAACAAAATGTTGCTGTCATCTTGAACAACTACAGTACTTGCAAATCCTGTCTTTGCATTTTTTAGTTTGAACACTGGAGGGTGCTGCCATTTTAAACTAAAGCTATGGGTTAACCCACAGTGACGGTTTGCCTCTGTTGATTAAATAAAACATAGTGGAACCCAAAAAGACAGAAGGTTGCAGTGAGGGGGAAAAAATCAGAAACATTATGAAAATTAGTGCCCTTTACTGGAAGTCAAGAGGACATGTTAGGACTGATAGACTGCTGTAATGCCAAATGTTGAGTTGTTCAGTTGTGTTGCATAATTGATTTGATATAAAACAAATTATTTATGACACATAGGGTTTCCTACTCTGGAAACACGGATTTTTCTTGCAGTGTATTGGTGAAAAACTCCATGTTTACGATTGTCTTTCCTGTTTGTGTGAATGATTCCACAGTCTCAACTGTTTTGCCACCTGTGCTAAGACTTTCTCTTAGAAATAATGTCCTGAATTTTAAATTTTTCCTCTTTTAAATGACATAATGCCAGAGTCCATTTTGTAAGTGTAAAAGGGAGTCTAAAATATCCCCACCCTCATCATTTTCATTATGCTGAGTTGTCTTTTCCTGAGAACTTTGTCTACTTCCTTTTCAAAAAATGCTTAACTTGTAATCACACAATAATTAAAAATCATGCAAAACTAAAGCATGATAACGAACAGTTGTTTTTGACAGTCACTAAATTGCATCAGCAAGATTTTTAGGTGGTTATCACAGGTTGTTTATCATTTTCTTGTGTGACCTTTAGATTAGCCCTCATTCTTGCATTTTTAAGGCTGCAGGACACAACCAGACTTGCAACAGAAACTCGTCTTAGTAAACAGTTACATAAGAAGTTACAGACACCCTTTTCTCAGTAAATCTGACACTGATCTAGGCGTTCTCATTGACAGTATGCTCTCCTTCCGATCAGATTACTCGGCCATGGTTCAGGAGGTGATTGTATCGATTACAGGTCATCTCAAGTATATAAGTGAACAACCGTTGTTTCCGCAAGGATGCCGTTATGGAGGATGCCATTATGGAGCGCTCTTGTTTCAAAACCTGAAGGGAAACAGATCCGGGATGTACTGATACATAGAGTGACTTTACCACAGTGAGCCTCCATCTTCCATCTTTAACTACTGCATTGCAGTTTATTTATTCCTCAGGGTAGCTTCCCCTCATGCATTCTGCTAATTTTAGCTGCCACTTTGGACAAGGTCGCGGTGGGTGTGTGAGAAATTGGGAAGGGAAAGCGACAGCCAGCCTAGATGCATATAGCTCAGTGCATCGTCCGTCTGGCACTGACTGCTGTGACTACCAAGTGACCTGCTAACACTGAACCACATGGTTTCTGACCACCGTAGCATTGGAGCTGGGTAGGAAAGATGGCATCGAAAGCAGCAGCTCATTTCAAGCTATTGCAACAGAGTATAATGAGGACTCTGATTTATGGCTCCAACTTGTGACAGCACCTTTTACAGGGCTCTGCTCTCACTGGTGTGTGTGTTTGTGTGTGTGTGTAAAGTTTCACTTGGCTAGGATGAGGCAATAATTTTAAAAAGTTTGGAAATTCTGAAATGCAATGTTTGCCTGCTTTGTTTTGTGGTGCTTTATTCATACGTCTATACCATTACTGCAAGACAGTCTCTCAGAAAAAGTCCACAGGTGTTGGAGTATTCTGCAACAAAAAATTTAAGCATCATGGCAATATTTCCACCAGGCTGTTAATTGAAACACGGCAGCTACTTGACTATGTACATTCTTTATTAGGTGATAAAGTATCGAGAGCAACAAAGTCTGAAAATTGAGATCATGGTGGATTAGGACGTCTAACACAGGACTCGAGTCGAGTTATTAAGACTTTGATGACTTTTTGTTTTTCTTTTTCATTTGCAGTTTGATTAGGTTTTAGGTAAAAAAACAGTGACTGCCTAAGGTAGAAGAGCTGAGTTATACACCTGGACAATGATGGACCATTTCAACTTTTGTGCAGTCGTCTTTCTTCTGCCCTTTGAAATTCAGTTTTTATTTTCCTCACCTTGCTTTAAAAGGGCATTGTCTCCTAACATTGCCTACATGTCCTCATAGATCTTCTTGGGTGAGCCCTTGAGACAAAAATAATGCGGTGACTGCTCAAAGGCCGATTTTGTCCATTTCCTTGGACAGTGCTGAGTTAGAATTTTCACTCATCCAAAACGAAAATACCAGAAGTTTTTAACTTCAAACTTAATGCGCAATCATTTGAAGAGTTGACCTGCATGTGTATGTAATGAGAACTGCAATACTCATCTCCTTTTATGTGAGGCCAAAAACTTATCAATCACCCCTTCTTCTAAAGTTATTACTTTAAACCAAATTACTACTTTAATTTTCAAAAGGTTCAACTTATTGGGAGCACAGAGCTGCTGCACTTACATTGCACCTGAACAGTAAAGAAAATTAGTGAATTCTGCTTACTAATGCGGTGGAGAACATCCAAAAAAATGGAAAGACTAAATTTATGTAATGTTGTTTATGCTGCTGGGTAGCATCTTCCTTTGCTACACATAATGGCTTCTGTAATGGGCTATTACATTATCCTTGTAAGGTTTTATGGAAATTCAGAGCTTGCTTGGAATGAGCTTTTTGTTTTAAATGTTTGTCTTCCATCACTTTATACTGAGACAGCATGTTGTTAATATTTCTTTAGCCTCTTCAAATCACCACAACACTGAGACAAAAGCACTAGAGTTGTAATTTAGTTTAAGGGGACAGAGGATGTAAATTTCTTGGAAAGTTCTGTGTGGTACATTATGTCTGACTGGTTCTGAATGTGAATGCGTTGAACTGCTGCAAATTAGACACAGCCAAATTGCCTACCTTTATTACAAATTTTACATTTTAGCCACTAAGAACAGCAGTTTAAGTGTAAATGTGTGATGCTTTTATTTTAATTTGTTAGGAACATGATTGGTCTCAAAGATCATTTAAGTTTAAACATCTTTGTCTCATTTTCAGAGAATTATCCATTATTTTATTGGCTGTGATAACATTGTAATCTCCAAAGTAATTACTAAGATCTGGACACAAAGCTAAAGCTGAGGGCAAGAAACCACATCATTTGTGCAGTTTTTATACAAGCCAGCAGTTTAGCAAAAATAAGAAAATAATATCCAAGTTGTATTCACTTAAATCTAATTGCATTTTAAATCCTATAAAACATTGCTCACAGCAGAACAATCCAGTAAAAATCTTTCGAGATGTCAATTATTCAATGTGTTTGCTGCTCTGAAAGGACAGCACAATTAAATTTTTAGTGCTAAAGCACGACTAAGGTATAAATCTGGGTGCATCTTTATAAAATTAGACTAATTGTTCTATACACTCTGCTCAGAAAGGACCTGTGGCATAATGGAAAAGACATAATAAAGCTCTGTTATTTAGTAAAAGGTGAAGTTTTTTTGTGTGTGGCTTCAGGCTGCAGAAGAGTTTTTTTTTTTTTTTTTTGGTTACACGTGCATGATGAAATAAAGTGAAGCTGTTTTTCACCAGCCTTTTTTCTTTAAGCACAGCAGCCATAATCTCAACAATTTATTACCAGTAAATAGAGTTGATTTTGCAGTGTCAGCAAATGGCTTCTGGCTTAATCAATATACGTCTTTAATAGAGAAAATGTTGTGATTTAGGTGTGTAAGTAATTCACAAGTGCACTAAAATCAGTTCCAGATCACCTAAAAGTGCATATTTAAGTTTCAAAACTCTCTTTGTGCATTTGTTAACTCTGCTGCATGAGTACTGCTGCTGCTGCTGCTGCTGATCATGTAAATTGGAATATCCAGCCTGCTCACCAACAGTTTTTCCATAACGTAAGGATTTTTTTTTTTTTGAAGGAATACAAAATCATTTTGGTGCTGTGCCTTATGCTGCTACTAAAATGCCACTTGACGCAGGCTTTCTTGTCCACAGCAGCAGCCTGGGACCACATCAGCACTACTTAACTTGAGGATCACCCATTTGCTTGCTGAGGAAGTGTTTACTACTTGTACTAATGAGCCTGCTGTGCTTGGATGCCTTGCCTTTCTTTAGCTGGTGTATGTTTGCTTGGTGGTATCAGTTACCTCGAAGGCTGCCTTTGTGTGTGGTGCTGGTGGCTAACTTCTGTTTGTATACTGCTGCCATTTACCTGTGTGTAGAAGCTGTTTTTTTTCTTTGCTTCTAGTCATATTTTTGTTGATTAATCTAAATTGTATTCCACACAAAAAATCAAATAATGTTTGAGTATAAAAAAGGTTATAGGTTTTGATCTTCCTCCCTTTATGATGTTGCCTGTTTGGGGCGAATTCAGAATAATCTGGTCCATGGGCTTTGTAGATGTGAGTATGATGTGTTGCACGCAACCTGTTAACAAGTAGAGGTATCCATCCATACTCCTTTTTCCTCTGCTTATCCAAAGCAGAGTTGTGGTGACAGCACGTTATGCAAGCTCCTTCTGGGGGATCACAAGGCATTTCAGAGCCAAATGATGTATGTATGTAATCACTCTAGCATATTCTGGTTTGTCCCTGGTGTTTTCTTGCAGTTAGACATGCATGTAATTAAAGAAAAAAAAAACTCCATAGGAAAATACTCAGGAGGCATAAAGATTAGCTGTCAGAACCACCTTAACTGGGTCCTTTTTGATGCAAAGAAACAACAGCTCTCTCTGAATCTCTCTCTTTAATGCCTGAGCTCATTCACTTGTTGAGGCTCAGGCAGAACTCGATATCTGTAATTCAGCTTTATAGCAAACTTTGTGCACACAACATTCAGTGCACACATAGGATGTTTTATGTAAACACATTTTCTCTACATTTTACCTATGCATTCTGGGTAACTCATAAATGCTGAGCTCATGTTTCTTGGTTGACACCGCAGCTTCAGTCAGTTGAACTCAGTGCCAGCTTTTTGATGGTCTGTTGGTCATGTGCCTATCAGTGCTACATGTCATTAGTTGAGATGATTGAGACAGCTCCACACATTGTAGAGTCTGTGTCCAATGCAATTTTTAAGTGTGAATGTTGCCCGATCTCCTTCATGCTGACTTTGGTGTACATTCTTCAGAGAGTGACAAGGTCAGAGTCTCCTAGCCAGATACTAACTCTATGTATTTTTGATATCATATGACTTTGAATCTCTCCAACATGAGCAGGCTGTCTAAATTGATTTCAGAATACATTACAACAAATTGATTCCGACACGATCGATCTGTGTCTCTACTAGAAGAACAATGTAGATTTAAGTGTGTAAGGGATCCACAGGATCCTTCTCATGGCTCACACACAAACCACACAGCACCTGAATGTCTATGATCTGCAGCTAATGCATGTGGATTGTATTTCAGTCATTTTTTCATCGTCTGACTTGAGCAGGACAGATAATCATGGCTGAGAGTGATTGGATGGATGGGCTCGTCCACCATTCTGCCAACATTGCCCATAACAATGCAATTTTTATGGCATGTTACGGCAAAAAAATACAGGAGCAATTAATAACATTAATAACTGCAGGCTCACTGTCATGGTTTACCATTGGATTTCAGTGTTATAAGTAACTCTTTTTTTACTATGACAACTAAAATATACACCACGAAACAGGTGTAATCCTGAGCAATATAACCAGTTTTACAGGCCTGAGCTGTGTGTAGTTGTCTAATATCTCATTATTAATTAAATTTTATTCAATATTATTTGGGAATTGGGCGGTACAGAGCCCATTTAAATTTTTTTTTTTTGTTGAGCCTCAAGCATGCATTAATTAAATAATGGTCTGATTTGGGGCAGCTGTGTAAACACAACTCTGACTTGTTATCACTCTTATAATATGATGGAGCAAACAGGTTCACAATCTGTCCTATTTACATTCACAACATAAAATAAACGGAGTAAAATAAGCATTTACAAGGAGTTGTGATGAATTTCAATACGATATTCATTTTCTTTTGGTTCTGTTTTGGTGTCCACCCACTCATGAGTAAAATTATCCGCTGTTTTAGCTGCTAAATGCTCCACTGTGTTTACCACCTAGTTGTTAACTTTATCAAACTGCTCTCTAGGGATTAAAGGAGTGAACCAAAACAATAAAACTGCAGTCACAGCACCACTGTGCTGAAATGACTGTATATTTTTTACTACAAGTGAACCCTTCCTCATATGTAGAGTCATTTAATTCATTGTTAATATCTTAACATGAGAGCAGCTTTAAGAAACTTTAAAAAACTCTGCCTGGTCTTTACTCAGTAGTCCAGCTTAGTCGTGTAGTAGTTAGCTCCGAGACTGGGTACACTGGTCTTGAATATCAATAAAGAGCTGCAGTTTCTTGAATATAAATTATTCACTATATTGGGGACAAGGCTTTCAAGCCCTTTCCCTCAGGATGCAGACGTACATCGAGCTGTGCTAACCTAACAAGTGTCACCACAGAATCCATATCATACCATAACACTGCAGCCAATCTGTTCGCTCGTTTCAATCAGGCATGTCTAAGCCTGCTGGGAAAGGATGGCCCTGTTCCCAGCTCTCTGTCCAGGGCCCCCCTTTGTCTTCTCAGGTACACTGTATGCCTTGCTCATCTCAGGGGAAGCAATTAGATTTTAGCTGTGCTGCCTCCCCTTAAGTCTTGTCATCTATCACTGCAGGGTAGTTAATATTATGTGCATTTAAATGTAAGCTTAAGCCCATTTGGCCAGTGACCAGGGACAAATCATTTGCATGTGATGGTATGTAAATTTATTGCACTTACTGTATGTAGCAGCATAAATAAAATGATTCCTTTGAGCAGCACTGACAAAAATTCCACAGCCAGCTATCTGGAAGACATTAATGCTGTGTTAATAAATTCAGGGTAGTAAAATATATGCAGTAATGAGTGAGCTGACGTAAACATCATTTTAACCAAACACCTAAGTGCAGTGTTTTGAAAGGGGTGCATAATCCGCCTCCATTTGCCCTCCAGTTAGATTGATCTGCCAAATCAATTTTATCTGTAATAAATTTCCGACAATAATCCTGTAATTGAAATAAAAACAGTATTGTGCACAGAGAGCAGGGACGTGTAGAGGACAATGCTCTTAGACCTTGGAGTTTTTTTGTTTCACATGCCAGCATGATGTAAATATGCTGATATGGTACTTAGATTTAAACACATTTGTGTGTCTCTAACTGCTCCTGTTGAGGCTCTGAAAAATTTGATGGTGAACACAGCTTATCATCTTCAACCTTCCTCCCCAGTTTCCTGTTCCTTGCTGTAGTCTGACGCTGTGTTCTTGCTTTTTGGAAGAGTTGCCGAGGGGGTTGATTCAGTTTCATCGTTTTGACTTTTTTAGAAAAAGTCTTTCTGCTGCCAAAATGTTGTTAAACAACTGGTCACAAAAATTATGGTAAAAACACACCAGCTGGTAATTTTTACTGAGGGCTCTGTGTGGTTTTGAGGAATGGTGTTGTCAGTCAGGTAATTTTTCCACCAAATTATTCCGGACTAAAAAATAACAACACCTATTGATAGATTGCCATGAATTTTTCACAGTGATTCAACAACTCCAGAAGATTAAATTTACTGACGTCGCTGGTCCTCTGACTTTTTTTAATCTTTTTTTTTCCCTCCACAGAACAGTCTTCGTTGAGGTTCACATTGGTGGTTTTGAGTGAAATATCTAATCAAAGAGTGCATGGATTGTTAGTACTTTAGTACAGATGCTGGACTTTGGATAAATGTTATAACTTGGCAGGTCCTTACTGCTATAAAATCAAATGTTTACATCGTCAGATCTGTGCAAAAATAATGACACCCCATTAAACCCCATTAATTTGTGTTCAGTCCTAATTAGCGAATGTTAGCATTTGAAAGAAGAATCAAGAAGAATTTTCCTGCTAAACACTAGCAAGCTGGCATTGCCACTTTGAGCAAGCTAAGGCTTTGTTTTATGCTTAACATGTTGCTGTGAGCTGCTTACATGGTCATATCATGGAATATTAGTCTTTAGTGTTGTACTGCAGATGTTTTGTCTTTTTAGCTTCTTTTTAGCTAAAATTTGTCTTACTAAAATACTGTTTGAACAAGGCAAACATTTGATTAAAGATCAGGATTTATGCTATCAAAGAAAGAAAACTGAAAAAATATTGTGAGTCTGTCTAGGTATTTAACATGAGCTTGTGGCACACTGGAATAGTGACATTTTCGTCTTTACCAAAAACGAAGGAGGTGTAATAGCCAGCCCTTCTCTCACAGAGAAGCTTCACAACCTTTTGAAGATGCTGTCAAATTGAAACTATAGATTTTTGCTGATTGTGACACGGATCTGCCGGAGGAAGTGGGCATGTAGAGTATGTGCATGTGTGCTGAAGGCTTTCATGTGTTTTTAAGAGGCTCAAGGAGGATGATCAAACCACTGTGAATGGAGAGCAATCAGCATCTTTGACTCTCTCCCCTTTCTCCGATACTTGAATGAAACACACACATGGTTCTTAAACTTGAACCAAAAGCCACAGTGTCTTCCAGGGATCCTCTCTCTTGCTCATTCACTCTCTCGCCGTCCTCCCTCTCCTCTTCCTCCTCCCACCCTCTTTCACACTCTGTTGATCAGCTCTGAAAAGGAAAAGTGCTTGCGTGAAACCTGAGGATCACTTGCAGACTGAGGCAGCAAAGAGAGCGTGCACATCGTTTTGAGCCTGCAAGGTAAGATGATGCTCAGAGGGACAATTGATAATAACATGTAGGACCTCAATTTCTGTGCATTGAAGGATATAAATGTACAATACTGAGAGGAAGCCAAAAGCCCTGCAGTCAGAGCATCGTGTTGTGTGATCTATTGATGTTTGAAAGTTCTGCTCTTGAAATGGGACCTGCAGGGGGGCTTGTAGTCATAGTACTGAATGAGGTAGGGTATCACTGGGTTGTGTTTTATTTAGTGGTTTCATAAAATACAAACTGTTTACTTGGAGACATTAAGGGTGTTTTCTGGTTTAATTTTATAATATTTTGTGCAAGGCAGATTGAAGGCAAAGAATCATTGCATGCCAGTTTGCACTGAGTCAGTCTGCTTGGTGTATTTACTTTTACCATGAGTAGTCCATGTATAGCCGCAAGAATAACTTGCCTTCTTGAAACAACAGCTCAGGACACGTAAGACGAGCACTTTCAGGCTCCGAAAGGGCACGCTGAAATGTCTTGCATTTCATTATGACAATGCTTACCTTGGGGCAAAAATCATCCCACATTAGCATATGTTCTCGGGTGGATTGCCTGAACTTGGAGCGGTTTGCTTTGCATGTTGTGGTGTAGCTGTTTGCGTTTCAATATTTATCAGTCGCTGTCGAGGGGTCATCATTTGAATAATGAGGCTAGAAATAATTTCCTGTTACAATTTAAAAAGGAATTTACTGAAAAGTCACAGTTCTTAGAGAAGTATCAAGATGATAAGAACTTATTGCAAATAATGCCACCTTATATTTCAAAATAGCAGAGTTTCAGCCATGTGTACACCAACTAAGAGGACCCAATGGAGGGAGGACCTGCAGCATTTCCGTAAAGACTACGGCTTCTCCAAGAAAGTCCTGCTCAACTGCTGCCTGGTGCGGCGCTTCATCACCTGGGCCTCCCCAAACCCAAAAGGTACAAAAACCACAGCTTTATGGCTACTGATAAAAGCTACACACAACTAAGGTGGTGTTCCCTGTGACTGTAGATTAAACTGCCTCTCATTTATACTGTAGGATAATTGGATTGTCGTTGCATCCAGGTCTGTCTTGAAAATTAGATCTCAAGAGACTTGCCTGATTAAAACAACATGCCAAATAGGAACGAAAATTAAGATTCATTGCTTTGTCCTGTGATTAAACATTGTGTCTTTTGAATAATTCAAAGCAGGGTTCCTTCACATTTAGAGTAAACTGATGACCAATTTTTCTATAAAACAAAGATTTTGCAATGAGTATGGACAGATTCTTAGATGTGTTTTTGCAGCCGCAAAGGACTCAGCTATGATTTTATGGCGGTGGGAGATCCATGCTGGGATAACAGAGGCAATATAAAACCAACACTAGTAAATTATCAGCATTTTCAAGGGAAAAGAACAATTTTTAAGGCTCAGTACTGAATTTCTGACTATATATTTTTTATAAACCAGTGGACCAGTCTGCCAATTTTATGCTTGGGTTGGATTGCTGAGGGCAACAAATGTATTTATCACTTATTTATCACATAGTTTATTGTTTTGTTTTATAAAAACAACAGTGGAAAAATCACATTTACTGCACTGAAAGTTAATTTGCAAACAGTAACTTACCAATACAGAGTTGAGAGAAAGTTCTTACCTTAACTTGGAAACTAAGAAATTCCCATATGCATGTCCAGGAAACATTAGAGGTATAGTGTGCACTTAAAGAGGCGTACAAAAATAAATGAGTATAAACTGATTACACACAAGCGAGACTGGACTTAACAGTAACACAATACACCCATTAAACGCACTATTAACCTGAGATTTTATTAGATGAAATGGAACAAAAGCACTAGAGCGCAGAATGTGCTCAGTCCAAAGACTCTCAGGCTGTTAACACCATTTAAAACATATTAACGGGATATTGATCAGTCATGCTTTCAGCGTGTGGGAACCAGCAAATTTATGATTTTTCAAAGGTGAAAAATGATCAAAACGGCCATGCAGCATGAGCGACGGTCGACAGCTCACCTAAATTAATACACTCTAAACCTGGATCTGTATTGATTGCTTCTGAGGTTATATCTTCACAGTGGCCCTATAGCCTTATAAAGCAGGATTTATAGCTACATTTCCTTTCCTCTGAAACAGGCAACATATCAGGCTGTAAAATACAAAGGGAAGACTCTAGGCTGTAATTGACTGAGGCTGTTAGGTCACATTAGAGCTTGAATGTAGCTCCTTTTTTTCTTTAAATTATTTAATTACAGAATTTTATAACTCTATTAGATTTGGGCATTAAAAAAGTGCTTAATAGCCTTTTTGTGAAGTAATTTGTTATTCAATTTGGTATTAATGTGCATAAACTCTGAAGTGTGCTTCTACAGCAAGGATTTTGGCCTTCTTGCATTGTGATATATGCACTTTGTTACAGTAAAAGCCTTGGTAATGATTTTTTTCGGTTTGTCTTTCTTTTTTTTTTACATTGAGTGTTTGTTTATTAAGATGCACTAAAAAGTTTCTCTCCTCATCTCTTTTCACTGCTTAGTCCACGTGATTGTATTATAGCTCACTGACATGATATGCATCACCATAAAACCTGGAGCTTTTTGTAATTGACAGGTGCTGTTCCACGTTGATATGGCTTGTCAGATAAATGGGCTGTGTTTGGGTATGATTTAGCAGTGCTGTTAAGCAGTCATGAATGTCACTGGAGGGCTAAGTGACATCTGCAGTGAGGATTTTTCTGCAGGGGAAAACAACAACAGAGATCCTCCAACATCTGTTCTTGTCATGAATAAGGGAGGAGAAATGATACATGTTCACATTTTGGAGAGAAATAGAAAGCTTCTCTCAGTCTGTATTGATTAGATTGGGGCAGGTGCCGTTTGATCACATAATCAGTGGAGTTTCTCCACGTTCATCGCCCTGGGTTGGCCCCTGTTTTGTGTGTTGACTGTGTGGATGTGTGTGCATTTGCACAGCTGTCATTTGATTCTATCCGTCTAATAACATGTGAGCTAGGGGCCACAGCTGGAGCCACATTAGGACCCAGGTGTTTCTGTCAGGCACATTTTGAATTAGGAAGAGAATTTGTTCAGACTTTCATTCTGTCCACTGCTCCTTTTTCATGGTAAACATGCCTCCTCTACTGCAGGGAAGGCCGCATTTCTATACCGCCTTAAGATATAGCTCAAGGTAGCTGAAACAAGAACACAGCTGTACACTTTGACGAGAAAGATAATAACTTTTTTAAAATAGCATCATAGCAACAGAGTTTCTTATCATTATTTAGAAATGAAACTTTCACCTAACAAACATTTAATGTATTTTTCTTTGTTTAATGTTTATATTTTAAGCCTCCTATCCTAGCATTTGCTTATTGGTAGGTGTTCTTGTCATCAGATGGCGTCTCATACTAATAATGTTATTTCCTGGTGTGGCCCAGAATAACCTCCCAGCATGCACACGCTCATACTCTAAACCTGCCAGGTGGCAAGCGTGCCCTCCGGATGTTGTAGCAGTCTCTAGAAAATGAGCATGCTCACTAAAGCAGGTGTTTCTAGAAATACACAAGCCCCATGTGGTGCCCAAGGGACAGACGTCTGCTCTGAGGGAGCATTTTACGAATCCCCGCTGTCTCTATGACGCACTCAAATGGGTCAGTTGTTTCATCCACAGAACAACAGGACAACATGCAGTACAGTATGCCCAAAAATATTTTGGGATCAGATTTCTTCAGAGTTTATAATTTACTGTTTACTCAACAACACTTTAGTGCCATACTGCTCCTGTGCATCATACTTAAGTACAATTGTTAAAAATGCTCTATTGCACTAATTTGGGTTTAATATTTAATATACTTAGAATGTATTGCAATTTGATGCAAGAATTAAATAATTTTGTGACCTAATTGTCACCATAAACTATATCTTTATTATAAATGCCTAATTAAAAATTACTGTACCTCATCTTCTCTGCCAGGAGAGGGCAGCAAGCGACAGGATAAATAAATAGCCAGTATGGTACAGTATATTGTTTGCCGCATGTAGAGCTTAAATAAAGCAATGGCTTAAATAATATGCAGTTTGGCAAAAAGCATAAGTTTATTTGTTTTTCATAATATTAAATATTATGTTTCATTAAACATTTACATTATTTCCTGTAGCAGTGCCTGAAATACACCAAATGAACAACATCAAGCTTGTTGGCCATGTAAATAAGAAAAATGTTGATTTTTCTAACAATGCAGTATAATGCAGGTGTTTCCATGGCTTATATACAAGCACAGACACAATATCAGCACAAGCGCAGTTCAGTACAGTCCAGTACAACAACCCTGCAAGTCGGCACTGCCCCGAATACATCACGTGTCTTTTAACACCCAGATTGTGATAATGTCATAAATTCAGTGAATTGCACTGCACTGCAGTAGTAATTCAGTGTCCCCAAATGCACACTTTGGCTGAGATGCGTCTCTTGGCTGATAGTGGCAAGACAGTGCTACATTAAAATATGATGACAGGCTTATTTGGAAATGGATACTTCACTTGCACCACATAGTGTAGTGTATATCGTTATTTTTCTGTTTGACAGAAGGTTGTTTATTTTGGCTCTTGATCTGCCTTGTTTAACTGTTAAACAAGTACATAATTCAAGAATAGAGCTTCATGCAGCAGGAATTAATTCCAGATCTATTTACTGATATGAGTAGTCAACAGTAATGAATCCTCATGAGGAAGTTGTAAACTCAGTGTTGCGTGTTTCCTCAGTGCATTTTCGCTGTCATGCTAAAACCTCTGGGGTTTGTCATTCTACAAGATGTCTTTGTGATAACTTCATGTGTCACCTCATCCCTACTTCCTCTCCTCACTGATTTGAATTTAATTGCTGAGAGTTCGCTCGCAGTGTGGTGCCTCATCCAGCAGTCAGACACCATGTTGAGAAGCATTGCTAAAAGGACCCCTAAACCTTGAGATAATATACCAGTCACCATGATGCTCTATTTTGAGAAAATGTTAAATATCATTAAGAGCATCCTAGGGTGTCTGTCCTTGACGAATGTAAATCTCACTAGTTGAAGTTTTGTGAAGGATCTTTTTGAATCAGAAGTCATAAATTAGCCAGCAGACAGTAAGGTAGCAGCTCGCTTTCCTTTTTAATCTATTTACCCACTTGGTCAAGAGTGCAGGTCTCCATAGATGTAAGGTGGAAATGGAAAAATGCAATGATGGATTAGAGGGGAAGTTAAGGCAGCATGCAGCCTCTCAGTTCATAGGAGAGGGAAAGAAGAGCGATTGCCTTGGGACTGCTGGCTGGCTGCGTTGCCGACATGTCCCACTGTTGTCATTCATTTGATTCATATGTTGTGAAAACAGCTGCTGGAGCATAAGGGAGAACGGATCCTACAGTGATACCTCTATACCTGACATTAATCTTATTCATAGTACTGGCTAGTAGCGGTGACAGCAAAAGAAGCTAACGTATTTCACATCTCTGCATGCTTGCAGTAAAGCACCAAAGCCTCAGATGCAATGGCATATTAGTTCTATTCCGCTAGATACAATGAATTTTGTATTGTCCTCAAGGGACACTGCATTTTACAGAACTATCTCAATCTGGTACATTTTTTATCAGTTA
>JAPZDY010000016.1:7363826-7399457 GCA_029783645.1 Ctenochaetus hawaiiensis
CATTTTTTTAGCATTTCCAGGCTGAAAATGAAAATATGGAGACATTGCTGTGTCCTCATGTTTCTCAATTCATCACATTGTCAGTCTTGGCCAAAACAAATGTGTTGCTTTTCACTCAAGGCAGATTTAGCAATGCCATGGGTTTTTACGCAGGTTTCTGAAATTATTCTAAAATTCATGGTCTTTTTCTTGGTGTATTATGTCTGAGTTTTTGTGTTTTGGTTTATTGTTACTTCTGAAAAAAGTATTTCTAGCTGCCTCATATTCACATTTGAAACAGTGGGTACTTGTATTTTTACATATCAGCACATATTGCATATTTAAAAGGAATTATCAATGACCTTTTTCTTGTGTTATAGTGTGCCCAATAAATTGAGACTTAATCCAGAGGTTTCTGCCAGTATTGGTTGGAAGAAAGCAAGTCAATAAAAAAAAAAACTGACATTCTGAGACATTAACTTAATTTCAATACTGAAGCTATCACCTTTTAAAATAGAAACAGGAATCCATAACTTAAATGTCAACTCCATTTCACGGTGCCACTCTCTGCCTCCTTTTCCCCATCCAGTCACCTCTAGAAAACAGTTTGAGATTCATTTCGTCTCTGTCTTTAGAGTGCTGTCATGTTTAAGGACACGGCTGGAAAGAGGAACGGTAAATATGAAGGACTGACGCTTTCAAGATCATTATTGTTTTTGCTCCTGGTGAGATCAGTTGCTGACCCCTTGCTCAATCACACTGAGTGATGAGGTTGAGGAGTAGAGAGTGAAGTTCATTACTGTCTCCGGGCTTGATGAGTTCATTACTGAGACATATTGTGATTTCTTTCCATCTTTCCTCCTTTTTTTGCTCTCTATTTTGTCCACTACCATACGGTATCAGAAATATATTCAGGCAGATCTTTAATGTAACAGAAACCCCAAATTTCTCTCAAAATCTAAGGGAAAGAGGGGAAATCTGAAACAGAGATTTTCTGTGCAGGTTAAGATGAGCAGGATATGCAACATTGGAGAAGCTGGCTTTTGGGTTTTTACTGCTACGAACATGTTTAACAGTTGTTTCTGGCTGCGTGATTTAAGGAATTTTAGTTATTTAGGGTTTCCCTTCACTATTATGTTTGTTGTCTCATTTACTGTTCAGCTAGCAGATGGAAGCCTCATGCTTTGCTGATCCAGTCTCCTTTTGCTGTGCTGTTAGAAAGTCCCTTTCCTTCTGGTTCAATGTGCAGTTTATTTGAACACTTCAACTGCAACTGCTTCTCTGGAACAGTTGGTGCTTTATTGCTGGAAGCATTTCTTGATATTTGACTGGGTGTCTTGCCTTCATTTTAGGCTGTCTGGTTTTGATTTCAAGAAAGAGAAAACAAAAATAATTGTAAAATTAAATTTAAAACAGGAAATATAATTGGAGCCATATTGCGCATTCAATAAATATCAGTTAAACAGGACAGGGACAGGAACAAGAAAACCAGATCAAACATTATCTAGCCAGATGCTGGTATGCTGTTATGAATTAGCTCAGAGCCCGAAGGAAAACTTTGTATTTCTTTTGTGTAGCAAATTAGAACAAATAAGGTGTGTGGTTGAGAGCAGAAGAATATTTTATTGATTAATTTGTTCATTTATTTATTTTTTCATTGTTTGACCTGAAAGTCTGCAGAAAATACTGAGGAATGCCTTAAAAGCTAAATTGATTGTATTATCTGAATACAGGTCTAAAGCTTTAATATGCAGTCAGTGTACATACAAATAAAAAATATGCAAGTTTGAGAAGCTAGACATGACAGTTTTGGGCATTTTAGTTTAAAATAATGAAAGAATGAAAGACACCTACCCCTTACTCTGTTTGTTATATAATGTGGCAGCAACCAGAGGTCCCAGTGTGTAAAAGGTCTTTGATGAATTGGAACAAAACAAAGTTATTCTAGCCAAGTCCCACCACTCAGCAGCCATCTTAGTCACAACTCCAGGTATTTATTTCAAGCAGTCACCTATCTAAATGCATAGAGAGAGTCTGAACTTGACCTTGAATGATTACTGGGGCATAAAAACTGCATGTTAGGTATGCATGGCCAGATATTTTTCCCAGTTCAGCTGCTGTAAAGCAGCATGATTGGCTTTTTGGAGAGATGGGGGTGATATGTCTCGTTCAACCATCATTCTCAATGTCATGTGACTTCTCTATTTAAACAGCTTAAGCAGTTTGTGTCCTCTTTTATGACATCTCTGGACATAGACAGTATTATGTTATACTAAAGTATGTGTAGATCATGTGAAATAACGCTTAGTCCTACAAAACCAGGGCTTCAAGACATTGTTTCTTTAAAGTTTACATGCTTTATCATGTCCGAACAAGACGCCTCATCTGTTAAAAAGTGATCACAATTGCTCTCTATTAAGTAAAACTTTCAAGCATTAAAATTGCCAGTCGGTGATATTCACAGCCAGGTAACCTTTTATGCATCAGCAAGCTGTTCGGGTCCCATGCATTAACTCCTTTGCCCTCACATTATAAGATGCTTTGTATGCTTTGCTGTGTGATAAGTCTGCCCATTAAACAGAAGGTCACCTGCTCGGCTAACAGATGTAGGCAGAGCTGTCTTTGGTCCGGAGCCAGAGGTGAAGAGCTGCCTTAATGACAGTGCTTGAGATGCACCAGGCTTTGCCTCTGCTTTGTACAGTTGAGAGGACAAAATCAGATTTTTGTCCTTCCTCTGTTTCTCAAAAGGCTTTTTTAAATGACATTCTAACAAAAAAAAACATGAAAATTTCAACTCGGATTTGGTCGACTTTCACATGTAGTCCCAAATTAGATACATGGGCTATCTTAGAATTCATAGCACTGTTATATCCCTCCGGCACTTTTGCTTTGAACCCATAGTGGCTGTCTAACATACACACTGTTGGTTGTACTTGTGAGCATGAAGGACATTGTTCACTGGAAGGATAATAAGGTGTTGCACCTTGTCAGGACTGAGAGAAACGCTTCAAGCTAAATTCAAAGTGCCTATTATAGCCGGCCTGTTAAAAAGCATATCAGAAACGAAATAGCTGAGCGGGATTATGGGTGAATGTGGCTGTAAGTCGATGCAAAACTTAAGAGCCGTGGGGATTGGTTCAACCAATCAAAGAATTCAACAAAGGAAGCATTTGTAGTTGATTTTGGGCATGTAACCTTTTCAGATTGGTTTCCGATATTGGCTACACAGAAATAATAGTAACTTAGATCTTAACAGTAAATCAGAATTGAGCAATATGACTTGTGGTGTGAAAGCAGCTTTTGTCAGCAGGCATTAATACAAGACCCAATGCCCCTTGAAAAAGAGCTGGAAGTCAATTTTTATCATTTCAGAAGCTGCAATCAAAATGCATGCGGGAAGAAGTAAAGCATTTATCTCTGAAGTGGAGCCAGACCGAGCTCAGCCTGTCTGGGGCCAAAGTTTCTCAGAAAATAAGAGTTTATCAATTACAGAAGCCTGCTCTGCTGTGAATGGACATACAAAGCGAGTCACCCTTATCAGCGTCTTGAGAGCTTTCATCTCTCCAAATAGCCCCTTCGAGATAGTGTAGTGTAGATAGTGTCGCCTGTGCATCCCAGAAGTAATGACAGAGATATACAGTACAGTGTCCTCACCGGGAGGAAAGTGAGATTGCATTTCAGGCCTCACTGTGCTGATATAAGTATCCCATCAGCGGATTTATAATGAAGAGGATTAAATCAGTTCTCCTAATGACCTTATTCAAAACAAGCTCCACCTTATTCTAAAGAATGGTGATGAATGCCAATGAGGACTGACTGCAGTGGGCGTCCTAATAAGCATTTAGACCGAGCTCGAACCCGCCATATGTTCAATATGACGATCCATCGTTTTTTTTTTGTACACACACACTGTCTCTGAGTGTTCTGTGAAGTGCATACAAAGCAGGAAAATGGATTTTAATGTGAGGAGGCATCCCATATGCTTTTTTAGCAGCGCCGTAAGGGAGCAGTTGTGCCAACATTAGTACATTGATGTCATAAGCAATTCATTACAGTCCTCAGATATCGACCCAGCTCTTATCTGCAGCTGCAGCCTGCATTGTCACGGCCACTGTTCACCTCATGTTTTAGAGAAAGCACTCAAGTGTTTCACTTTAAGAGTAGCAAACCTTCATATGCTTCATAAACTGCTTTGTATATAGTGCATATATGTAAGAGACTAAATCAGATCCACAATATGGTTTCATCAGTAACATATTTGAAAATGGCAAGTATTCATTTGCAGCACTTTTAAGGAAATTAATGGAGTTGCCAATGCTTTGATTTTTTTTCCACTCAACGCTTCAACACCATCAGTCATTTAATGATTTGTCTGCAATATGAATGAACATCAATATTTTCGCAATAACAGGTTGAACAGCAATACACTTGTGACTTCAGAGTAGAAACTACCTCAAACCTTTTCTCTGCACCATTGACCTATGATCTTTCACATGTTCTACTGATGTTTGTATTGCTGAATATAAAAGTAATTAAAACATCATAATTCAGACACCCAGTGAATTAATTTGTATATTTACAATAGTTTTTGTATTAAATTTCTCTGTACCTGTTGTATTAACCAAAGCTGAGGTCTCTTGTGTGCATAGTCTTCCAGTAATGCCTGCCTGTACAAGGATGCCTTGCACGTGAACAAGGCAGGGCAAAAGCAAGAGAGCAAGTTTTATTTTTCAGAAGCAGCAAGCCCTGTGGTCATTGAAGCTAAAAGCCTTTAGTTCTTTCATTTAATTACTATATGCAACAGGCCCACATTTAAATATTTAAAAAAATAGAAATATTTTTGGTCTGAATTTTGTAGAGTTTTATACTTAACACTATTCCAAATATTCAAACCCAAAGAAATCCACAATTTCATTCAAGGTCTCGTTTTGTCACCTGTTGCTAACTTCCTGGGGTAAAATTAATCAGAGCGTGAGGAAAGAATGTGTGTGTGACGTGATTAAAACTTTTATGTTACCTAATCTGCAAGTCAGTCAGATCTTCATCCACAATGGTGGCTGTTAAACAAAGAAATAAACAAATCCCATGATCCAATGCTGCCTCACTCCATCAAAAAACTGTCTTTTGTTTTCATTGTTTTGCTGAAGGGAAATCTAGCAGCTGTAATCACATATTGGTCATTTAACACCGATCATATCCCAGCTGTCAGAAGAAGAAAAGGGCTTTTTTAGCTATATAACTGAGCTCTCTCATTCAGTATAGCACACACAGGGATTTGTTGGTTCATCTCGCTATGTTTATTGTCAATACTCATAGTACCTCCTCTCAAAGTGTGATAACTGTTCTGTGAATACAGAGAATAACCTTCAAACGATTAGAAATGTCTATAATCATCAGTTAGAACTTCATTTTAAAGATATTTTGTGTCTTAACATGCTTGATATTGAAAATTGTATTTAAAATACATGAACATGATAATATGAAGCCACAGCACAGGTCGTTGTCCTTCTGCTGAGCTGGTTCTGGTCAGCAAGTACAAACGATTAGCTGTCACTGCTCATTGATTGGTTGTTGTATTTATATTGTGTAAAGCCCTGACAGGCTCTGACGAAAAACCCCACTTTTATTTGATGTGAGGGTTTCCTTCACCTTAATTCCCAGAATGCTTAACGTGATCTGCTGAGGAAGGTATAGCAGTAATCTTTCGTGTTTAATTGGGGCACTTTATCATCACTGGGGTCCGAGGTCCCCTCAGACATTGTTGTTTTTTCTTCTTAATATGCTCTTAACAAATCGGCTAACCTTTTCATAATGGCGGCTTAGCAAAATCAATCAACCTTTTTTCTAATGACAGCATCCTTAGGCTTTAACTCTCCATAAAGGTTACCATAGCAGCCATTTGACTTGATAGCTCTAGAGTGTTCTGTATCTCCTGAGGCAAGTTTTTTGCTCTCTTTTGGTTTCTCAATCTCAATGTTTGAAGATATCTTAGTCCTGAAAAACATCCTTTCACATTTTGACCGACAGGACTTTTACAATTCAGCATTTTCTTTCTTTTTTTCACTTTGGCAGCTGTTTTATGCCTTTGAGCAAAAGGAGAAACGTGATGTGGTGAAGAGAGAGCTGTACTGCACCCATGCCCTGACTTTAATGGGTTCATCCTGACAGGAAGATAGAGCCAGACATAAATGAGAAACCCCACCACCCACTCATCCCTTTCTTTTTATAACAGAATGTTTTAAAAAGCTGTAATTCATGTTGATGAGGTCTATGGTCATTTAAGGACAGGTGCTGAAAAAAAACTAAAAAAGTTGAAGTTAATCTTTCAGCATTTCATCCAAGTTTTACTGCCTCGGTTGGAGTAATATGGATTCAGAGGTCTCTAAAGTACAGTCTGTGCATTTTCCAAGCTTTTCATTTCTTTATTTATTATTTTGCTCCATGACTGTCAGCCTCTGTGCTCTGAAAATGTCCCATTTTTACTGTGCATGTTTGGCAGCGATGCATCATATTACCACCTCATCTTTTGAGACTCATGAAATTGTGTATTCAGTCAGCAATTCCGGGCAGAGAGCCCAGTCTTAACTGTTCAATCTGAAAATGAATGCGTCACCTTTATTCCGCAGTTTATCTAATGTTTCAAGTTATTTTCTTCCCTTCAACTTGAAATCAACTGCAGTAGAAGTGTTTATGCAGGCAGTCCCGGAGGATTTATTCATATATCAACCAGTAAACAGAATAGATGCTGCAGTTATAGTCTCCTGCCATCCTTCTTTGCTCTCAGCAGAATGTCCTGTATTGAAGTGCAGTGACTCATGGTTATAAGTTTTTGTTTTTTGGTATTTTTGTTAAGGATACGATGGCGCTTGGTTGTTTGACCAATGCTAAGTTGTGCATTGGCTTTTGTGATCATGATAGTGTTTGAATGCAAACTAAAGTGTTTTTTCTCCAGGTTTATTTACTGATAAGGATGGCAGTAAGCCATTTTGAATATTTGTATGAGTACTAGTTGACTTTTTGGTTTCTTTAAAATTTATAGTTAATCAGTTAATCATTTAAACCATTCATCTAGTGAAATTGCTGTTTTGAGCCTATGAAATGGGAGGATTTTCTTTTTCTCTACTGTTTGTTACCCAGAACAAACTGAATTTGAAAATATTACCTTTTGCTCTGAGAAACTGTGATTAGCAATTTCTCACTACTGATATTTAATGCACCAAAATCAACATATCTATAGATAAAGATAATTTCAGTTTTAGCGCACATCAATGTCGTATGATGACATAAGTATATGCACATTAAATCCAATCAGTTTTGAGGGTTTGTGTTGACCTGCAATGATTGTTGATTAGTTAGTTAATTGGCAGAAAAACTATCAAAAAACAAGATAATTAAATCATTATTTATCATGAATAAGGGATGCAAACATTTTCTTAGCTTCCTGAGTCTGAAGATTTGTTGATTGTCACCTGTAATTCATATTCATTTTTCTGACTGTAGTTTGGACCAAACAGTGCATCTTTAAACCATTTTTAGACATTTAGTTGACCAATTAGACTCGTCCATCAAAAAAAGAAATGGCAGATTAAGTAACTATAATAGTCATGTTAGCTGCAGGCCTTTTTATCTTCTGAACTGTGTTTGGGTAATAAAATGTAGCATATAAAAGCATATTAAAGTGCTGTTTAGTAGTTCTTCAGTAAATTTAGTGTTTATGGTCTCCACTCGCCCATCAAAATAACATTAAAAAATATTTTGAACTTTATTACATTTTAAGTCGCACAGTTGCATGTAGGAGATTATTTAGACAGTTAGAAAAGTTTAAAATAGACATAAAAAACAAAGCAAAGTTGCTGACACTGGCTTTGTGTTTTACATCTACAGGCTCTTTACTTTGACTTCTGTTTTAGAGATTCCTGTACTGTGTCGGCATATTGGCATTTGCCTTGTTTACCAAAACTCAGGAAAGCTGGCTGTTGCAACTGCTGAAGCTATTCGTAATCTGTGTGCATGCTGATGTTCAGCGATATGCTCAGGTGCTGGAGGACATCAGTGTTTGTCTAATTACAGCCAGCAGATACTTTGTCTGCAGGGTTTGACTAGTCAGACTTTTGTAGCTTTGCTACAAATGAGTTTTTTTGTATTGTGTATTTGTTGACATAAGTTAAATTATCTCCATTTACAACATAGTTGCCAGAAAACATGTTTGCATTGTTTATTTCTCAAACAGTGAATTTAGACATTGATTGACACTTGACATTTCTGTTATTCACACCTGGTTGGGTTAAGACATGGAACTGCTTGGATAGGATTTACCGTAATTATTTGTGCCAGTAAATTATAGGACAAAAAATTGACAGCAAATTTAAAGTTACATTTTTGTGAAATGTTTAAAAAAGGAAATTATAGCCAATAACACGAGTGAATTAATTCATGATCTCAAGGACAAAAACTAAAATAGCTGTACCCAAACCCTTTCTACTACAGCATAGCAGCCTTGTTTTATTGTGTTTTATCTGCATACTGAACAGCGATAGGCTTTTGATTCAGTTAAAGCCTCTATTTTTGTAATGAGTATTTAATACATTGATTATATGTGATATGACAAAGTATGTCAAAGCATTTAATTTCATGAAGTGCTATTCAGTGTGAGTTCTCTGGCAAAAATTGTCCAAAAGATTCCAGTTATAAATGTGATAAGTTTCTACAAGACGTTTTTATTTAGAAATAATTAAACTATTAAAGAATCAAAATTGTTTGTGATAGTAATATTAAGCAACCAGCATTATGGTACCAAAAAGATCACGTTTTGGCCTAAAATACCTGGTTTTTCCAACCCAAACACAGCTGGAAGATGTCTAGACAGTAGCTTTAATTACCAGGTTGAATCTTCAGATCTTTTGATCTCTTCTTTTACTCTGCTTACTACCAGCCTCTCCTACGACCTGATGTAAAAGGAAGCTCAAATAGGCCAGCATTTAATCTTAACTACTGTACTTAATGTATTGTTGAAAGGTTGATGTGTTACTTCCATTAGGCAAAATTTCATTAGTGCTGTTTGATTTAAAAACTACTAAATATTAATTAGAGAATAGAACCACTTTTCCTGAATAAAAAAACGCAAAAACCTTAATAATTCACGAGGCACAAACAAACTTGTGCAGCTAAATCGTCAACTGTGGATGGCCAGCTGACAGCAGACAGTGTCCTGCTCCACTCCAACAACTTTCCAAACCTTTCTCTGGTTATTGTCAAGCAGAGGAAGGTGAGTAGGTGGAGCACTCACCCAGCACAGTGAAGCACACTCTGCTGCAGATGGGTGCTTTATAGATTGTGGCTCAGCTCTTGATGATCAATTTAGTGGCCACATTCTCCAAAGCTCCTCATGTCTGACCTGTCTAGATGGAGATGTATCGCGCACTTTTCAGTTTAAAGATTCAGGGATAGTTTTCTGTATTTTGCTGCAGTTCACCATTCATGCATCTCACAGAAGGAAGTCTATGGTTGTAAACTGTGTCCCAGCGTTAATGACAAGCCACTCTCTGCAGTTTTACAGCCGATCAAGCTGCTTTCATACAGTCAAGGGGGGAAAAAAAAGCTCTTGTGGTAATGGAGGCTTGACCCCAACTCCACCCCCCTGGGCACCTGCAGTTAGTGTTTTCTAGATGGATCAATATATCTGTCAACTTCTCCTTGAATGGAGCCAATTTAATCCTAGTCCTGTCAAAGTTGCTGGGTGCAAACCTGAAAAAGGGAATGTTCAGTCAAAATCTGGAAAAAGTGGTAGTGGTAGTGAGTAGGTCTTTATATCCTAGACAATGGATCAGTGCTGGGGGATAATATTTAAGGAAATAAACCTTAAAACAATGTTAATGTTCAAAAAACATGAAGAATCATTTTCTTATCATTCTTTTTTGTTTTTAAAAAGGTGAGGAAGTTAAAAAGCCTTCCCACTTTGTATCCCATCAGCCGAGCCAAACTTCAAAGAAGATGTAAGGCCAAATCAGTGTTGTTAATATTAAATGTAATGCGCACTACTTTGATTTTAGCTTTCTCTTTGTTGAAACAGAGGTGAAATCCACATTTCATCAAGTAAATTCCAATGAGCTCAAGGCTGCTTAAGAACAGAGAGTCAACCTAATGATTCTGTGTCAAGGCTACTGTTACTTTGATGCTAAGGATCTATATCTGCTGTAGGAATGAATATGATTGTTTTCATTTGAAGACAGTAATTTAATAGGACCCTTAAGGCTGCAGATACATTAACTTAGAGATTAGACTACTTTTACTTTAGAACCATATGTTTTTATGAAATGTCCAAAGGGTTTGGTTGAAGTATATTAATATTCATCACATATACTGACCCTTGATCAAGAGAAGTTTTTTCACAAATTCTGGACTCTATGTGAAGTTAACAGCTTTATTGTTAGCCAGATATCTCTTGCACATGGTGTTTGTCTTTAACCTGCACATCCATCAAGATTTTAGCCTCTGTGTTTGTATCAACTCCAGCTTCCATATCACTTTTTGCCTTGACCATACTCATTGTAGTAAACATGAGTCATGTTGAGAGATTTTCCTGACTGTATATGGACTTGGAATGTGGTGATTTGTTCCACGCAACACACTTCAGAGTGGTTGGGAGGCCTTGAGAGTGATCTGTGAGTTACTTGTAGGCTTGGAGGGAAAAATATATGTCTTTTAGTGAAATGTGTTTGCCAGCAGCGCAGTGTACCTGAATGATGATGTTTTGGTCATTTTTCTGTTTGCGGATCCCTCATGTAAACAGCAGGCCATCTGTTCGTTTTTGAAAAGGTGAGGTGGAAAGCCTCATTGAAATCATTCTGTCATCGACACGTAGTTGTGTGTGCGTTGTGTGACCTGTAAATACCCCCAGCGTAGCTGCTCCCTGCAGGCAGCTTCAGGGAGCCTGTTTGTTTATCGAAAACATGGATGGAAATGGAAACCAGGGGCTGGATGACAAGTGATTGAGTCGCACATATGTTGTAATCAAGTATTCTCGGGGGATCTCAGGGTGGGCGGGGCTTGCAAAATATGGAAGAAATAAAGCCATGAATGCATACTTGAGGAATGCATATCCATACCCACAGCCATTTAAGTGTAAGATATAGTTGGATTTAATTCTATCTTTTAATGATGGAGCCAAATATTTAAACAGATTGATCAGGGGATTTATTTATTTATTAGAAAACTAATTACAGAGCAACCTCAGAATTGTTCCATAGATAAGAAATGTTGTCATTAATGCACAGAGGTCTACAGCTGGAACTGAGAAATCTGCCTTTGTTTACCTCCATCTGAAACCATATTTTTTAAATGCAAAGCATTTTGATTGTAAAAAACATGCTTTTGATATCAGTGTAAACAGCATAAATCCTGGTCAGCAAATAAATAAGGCTACATATGAGAGAGAAGAGCTTAGCCAGTGGTCAAGTTTTACAAAAACCAACTCTTCTCCAGGGACTACAAAACAATTTTAAAAGTCATTTTCTCTTCAAATTAGTCTTATCCCCTGCCAAAGCCTATGAAAGCAAGTCATGCCACAAAGGCACAGCTACGCCCCTCAGGTACCTTGTAAATTATTCACCTAATTGAGACACTGTGCTAGTTCTCTGTGCTGCTCTGACCCAGTAAGAAGTTTCACACGATACTTCAAGTCCTTGATTCTTTATTTTTCTCCACACACATACTTTTTATTGCTGCTTTTGGAACAATCACCTCACTGCTTGTTCCTGTCCAGAACATGTATGTGTGTGTGTGTGTGTGTGTATGCTGGCATAACTCACCAAGAAGGACTCCAAGGTCGAAGTCTGCAAAGACTCCGCAACGAGCAGGATTGACTGAAATAGACCTGCTTTTCTGTCTGTCAGCTGACCTGTGGAACATCAACCTTTCATTTTACAGCAGATTTGAGACCAGTCTCATTTCACACTCATCTCTGTCAGCCTGATGGACATATAATAATGAGAAAATGTGCTTATCAGTGTTTTCTTGAGCAAATTCATGGCAGTGATGTGACTGGAAACAGTTAAGGTTTGAGGTAATGATAGGCTTTTCTGAAGGGAGAGCTTGGCAGTGATAGATGAGTGCAATTGAGATACAGTATTGGCTAATTAGCGGAGAGTAAGATGCACTTGGCTAGTCTTAATGTCATCGCAGATGCTCGGCCTAGCCTGACAGTCATTATTAATACTGACCTTGACATTTTGTTGTAGGAAATCTCACCAATCTGAGCACCAGCCACTTTTTTTTTTCTATTCCTTCTGTATTTGTCACACTGTCAACCACTTCCATTATTGTGCTGTACCGTTAAAATCAATCATCACTGTGGCTCACTGTTTTAATGTTAATTTACACATAATGCACCCAGCCCATAATCTACTGTCACTGCTGATCATTTGATCATTGGTGGACACTTTCCCCTTAATTCTCCTTTATATCTCTCCTCCTCCTCCTCTTTGTGTGCTTTCTACCTCTCTTCTCCTCCTCCTCCTCCTCCTCCTCTCGGGCCAATCAGGCCACACCTCCATGGCAACCGTCAGTGAGTGTAAAACATCCACAGATGGTGCTGAGTAGAGCAGAGCAGCAGGCGCACTACGAGATCCAGTGTAGGAGCGTGTGTTTGTTTGTGTGTGAGAGACTCACTGGATAACCACTGTATTGTGAAAACCAACAGAGTAGTGTGTAGTAACACAGAAGAAGAGGAGCGTGTTTGCTCAGGGGAGTTGCAGGAAAAGTCAGAAGAGAAGAAGTGAGTATTGGAGGAAGGAAAAAAAGAGACTGAGACAAGCCCCCCAGCTTCCCCAGAGAGCGAGAGGTAAACCGCCGGTAAGGAAATATTAATGACCTGACAAAAAAAAAGCACACACCATCCCTGTGTTGATCAGACAGCCGCGCACCAGAAGAGCCCGGATACTTTATATACAGACACAGCCACACACACACACACACACACACGCACACACACACAAGGCGAGCCCCCCCTCACTGCTCTCCACTCACTCATGATCATCACTCCCGCCACACGCACACACAAGGGCCACGCTGACACAACCAGAGGAGCGCAGGAGAGAAGAGGACGCTCATCCTGTCCTGGGACTTTGTCAAAGTAAAAGTCTTCCTTGGATTTTTAAAATTTTTTTTCAATTTTATCTTTTTTTTACACTTAAGCCAAAGACTTCTTTTTTTGAGCTGACATTTCCAAGATACTCCCCTCCCTCTCCTTGGAGCAAAGATGAGCTGCAGGAAAAGGTGCAAACGAGAGATCTTCAAGTTCGCACAGTACCTGTTCAGACTCATCACAGGGACGCTCAACACCGGTAAGGCTCCTGGTTGGACTGATGAAGAGGTGGATTACTCCCTACCCACGTTTCCATTTGTGTTGATTCTCTTAAATCCGCAGAGATTTTGGTGTTATCCCCTGTGCAGTTTGGTCAAACTCCTCCCCTTGATTCATGTTTTGATTGAAGTAGCTCATTATAAGGACAGAATTTGACACATGGGGCTCTGTTTGGACACTTGCATACCATCAAAGCCTCACAGCGTTTACATTGTATATACGTAGGAACATTGTGAGGATCTCCAGAGTGGCTTGAATTTATTATCTACTCTGCATCATAATTTCAGTGAGTGTATACATGTGTGTATGTAAGCAACCCAAGGACAGACAACAACTAGAGGCCAAAGTGAAATTATTAAAATGAATAAAATAAATGGGATCAAACAGATTCTAGAGCAGTCGCTTGCTGTTCAAGGCACTATTCTATTTATTTTAGCATTGACTAACTCATTGGGTCTTTCAGCTCAGTCTCGCAGTCACCTTAATTATTTTAACCCCTGTAGCTTGGAGATTTTGTTGTGCATACAGACTCCTGTTTTCTTGTTCGGATTTTTATCAGCTCCTTCTAAGTTTCACCTTTGCTAATTAAATACCTAATTCCAAAACACACAAGTAGAAGTAAAACAAGTAAAATAATGAGGAGCTCCATGCTGATTCCAAATCCTTCTGAAATCAGCCCCGGAAGCAGAAGTTGTTGCACGCTGTGTATGCACACAGCATACACAGCATTATTCATCACTTTTTTCTGTATCCGTATCATGCTGCAAAAGCTGAATAGATTTTGTTTTCCCTTTTGTTGCAGGTGTGCACACAAACACAGGCATGCACACACTCACACACACAAACTGAGAGCTTTTTTAATAAGACAGATAGTGAATCAATGGTATTAACAAGATTAAATCATGGATTATAGCGGATTACCATCAGATTACTCTGAGAAGAGTTCAATAAAGGTTATCAGCAGTGGCCTGTTCATTGACACACTCTGTTTTTCTGTTGTTATAATAACATTTCTGCCTTTTCTGTTAGAGGGATCCCTCCTCTGTTGCTTCGTTGTAGGTTTCTCCTATTTTTTCCCCATAAAATAGAGTTTTGCCAAATTAGCATTGAGGCTCTAAGGATAGACGGTGTTAGACAACAGCTGCATAGACTGTGAAGCCCTTACAGGCGAGTTGTAATTTGTGATATCACATTATGTAAGTAAAATTGATATGACTATTCTGTTACTATCAAAAAGTGCCAAGGATTATTTACATATATCATTAAGTCACTCATTGCGATTGCGGATCATTGGACTTGAAAGTGCGTTATGTGCTTTTTCATACACAGATGATACAAGAACATTAGCATACATTGACACCCTTGCATTGCATCTCCTTTCTTGCTCCTGCATTTAATGTGCTTTCGAGAAAGTTGTTGATTATCACACCGCATGAGAGAGATGGTGATGTCCCAGGAGGTGCTACATGAACATGCAAATGAATCCCAACATGACTATATTTTCCTTGCAGATTCTGCTTCTTAACTGTTGCATGTTTTGCAAAAAAAAAAAATACAAAAACCACGGACTCCGTAATGACGCTGTTCCTGTATAGTAACTAGAGAATATTTCCATACAGCCGTGGCCTATTTTCTGCTGTCTCCTTGACCTCAGAGAGAACGAGCAAGGAGGATGGGAGGCAGCCACAGAAGAGTCTCTCCATCACTGGACTGCCCTATAAAAAGTGAAGATGTCTTCAGCTTTTCAATCATACCGATAAGTATAGGCTCGTGGGAGATACCAAGCTTGGAAAAATCCATCTAGTGTATCTGCCATAGGAGTACGACACTGGTTTCCATAGCTACTAGCAGGTCATTTAGGTCACCATACAATCCCCATTAGGTCATAACATGAATAGTGTATATTTAGCAGCAATTTCCTTCAGCGTCCTCAAAGCTTTGGTTGATTAAAAAGGTGGTATTGCTCTCTGCTGCGCCACAGGCTACAGCGCTTGTTTAGGTCCAAAATTGTGGTGTTTAATTTGTGTGTTAGTACTTATTAAATATTGATCATATTAAATACAAGGCTGAATGTTTTTCCCCTTGGACAAACCATAATTACAGTAGGTGTGCTGAGTTAGAGAAAAACCCTCTTTTATTGATCACACTGTTTGAAGGATATTAGCTTAGTTGCTTATTTTACGAACCTTTGGAAAAAAAAATCTAAATAATCATTAAATGAGCATACATGTACTGGATATATACATATAGTAAACCCGCTGATATTAGTGAATTAGTGAAACCTTATCTAATTGTGCATGTACTGATTAAATTGCATTTCTTAGAGTTTCAAAAAAGGATTTCTAGAGTCCTTTTTCTGTCTTTGGATGCTATAAGATGATAATCTTATTGAAAGCCTCATTAGGCTAAACTTGCATTAGTTCAATATCAAACAAAATATGTTACTGATTTATAAAACTTATGTTTGGAGCAAATCATCTAGCTACACGCTCTTTGTTCAAAAAAAATAGAGCAAAACCCTCTTTGATTTTTGAAAATAGGCAAATGTTATGCAAAAACTCTGGAACCCATTACCTGACATTCATCAGACAATTCCCACTTGAATGGATCAATTTAGCTACAAAAACACTGTATTAATGCATCTTCCACCAGCCTGTGCTGCAGATTAATATAAATGGAGTTTGACCAGCGCGAAGCTGGCTCAGCCGTATTTGGGTGACCAGGGGAAGATAGTGATGGATGAAGTCAGTTAGTGGACTGTGGGATTTTAATTGAAACGTTCATCGTCCTAGAACAGCCTCACAGTCATGGCTTCATTGATTATGTAGTCGCCAAGGCCAGAACAAACACACAGAGTGAGGTTAAAGGTCATGTACATGATGTAAGACCATGAGCTTGGGCAGATTGTCCTGTACTTTTATTGATAATGCCATGGATGGTTACTGAACAAACAGGCTTGCTCTCGATGAACATGATGTAGGTTTAAGGTCAAGTTTCCACATGGTTACCCTTTTTCAAACAGCAACATTTTTAGGACTTATATGACTTTATTATCCAAACAGAATTAATTAGGTGTCCTTAGTGTGCACAGGGAATCATTTATTGACCAAAACAGACCTGCTGTAATTGTTTTAGAGATACAACTGAGACTGCGGGCTCCGCTTCATACTCATGCCACCACTGCTGCTCACTAGGCCTTGAATTTTCCAGCTGTAGAGGAAAAAAAAAAGAAGAAAACAAATCACAGATGCACATTCTTCGAGGTTATAAATCCGAATGACAGTGTCAGCACATATTCATTTTACTGGAAAAGCAGAAACTTGTTTGTTGCACCCGCCAGGGGAAATCTCTATCCGTCCCAACATTTGTGACACATCCTCTGTGACAGACAAGCAGGGAAAGCTACAAGTCCACCGGAGTATCCATCAGGATCCTTTCAATGTCCTAAAGCTGGGTGATTTATGCTGCTTTCTTTGAAGTGACACATTTTCAATGTCTCTTTGTCACGTCGTAAATACCCTTAGTTGTGCAGTGAGATGGCTTTAAACATATCTTATCCTCGTCCTTTAGCTGAATTGTGTTGTAGTTCACATTAAATCTGGCATTTGCTTCCGATCTGAGATACTTTTTGGAATGTTTCAGTGGATCTTCACAGATTGCTTGTTCCCCGAATGCTTGGCTGTCAGGCGCCTCAACTTCTGTTATGCATCACTCTTTTTTTTCTCATCAGGAGTTCAAGCATATCGTTAGACATCACAGCACACGCCCTCCCAACGCCTGCGTTCACTTTTCACAACAAAACTGGTCAAACTTTGCCTGATGTGACTTTTCTTCGTGCAGTCAAAGCCTTGATGAGTCTCCCAACGTTTCAACCTGCTTGTATCGATTTCAAGTAGTTTGATTCCGCTTGTCAATTCAGTTCTTTTTCTTTGGTGGAGAGAAATATTTTCTCGGCTGTGGTCTTTATAACTGAACAATGCTGATTGTAATGTCTGTGAGCTTTCAAATGATTTTATTTTGAGTGCACAGAGCTGCAGTAAATGCCAGACCAGCATTTCTTTCTTCTCTCTCAAGATTTTACATTTTTATTGCTAACTCAACTAAATGGGATTCATATTTGTTTGTTTCTTAACAATGCATATTATGTTTGTTTACGATGAGAGCTTTGCATGTTTGATATTATCTGAAAATCAATTTCCTTGTAAAAATGAGAGCTCAATTAGACAGTCTGGGTCAGGTCTGCAGTAGCAGGAAGAGAGATGCCTCCATCCATTCTGGCAGGATTTTTGCCAGTGGTCAGCTTTGAGATGCTATTGTTAAGCAGGCCCTGGATCAGCCCAATGTCTGCTTCACAACAGTGTGATTCTTTCCCAGTAGAAAAGTTTTGGAAGTATCTCAAAGGGGTCTTTAGTGTCAGAGCTCAAAGTCAAATTAGGAATTATACCTGTCTGAGAAATTGAGACCTTTTCATCTGCCGCCTAAAATAATTTGTAAAATATTTTTGCTGTTTCTATGAAAACCTTTTTAGGCCTTTGTAATTCTGCAGTAATTATAAGACGAAAGAAGGCTCTTATATGGTGCCAAAAAACCCAGAATCAAAGTACATGAAATGCTCTCCTGCAGGGAAAAAGTCTGTCATGTGGTCTTTGTGAGTTAAGATGTGCAGGTACTCACCTAACGAAGCTGTGAAAAATACTCATGGTGGCTTTTCATTATGTGCTTGAGAGCACATGTGTGTTAGGGACTGCCTAATGATGACGCGAGGGCCCTTCTTTGTTTCCCTCTCTTTGGTTTCCTGATGGTTGTTAGCAGGTCATGTTCCACCTGTCCAGTAAGGACAGCCCGTTCAAAGCCCATAATCCTTGACCAAACACTGAATATTTGATAACCACAGGCAAGTTGGCATCAAGACTGAATGGCATTAGAGGAGTCACTGTTTAACGCGGCTTGCTTTTACTCTTATCGACTGTGGTTTAGAGTGGACATTGTAGTCGCAATGTATAGTGTTGGCATCGTGTTTCTCTGGAGAGTGATAAAACGCTGCCCACAGATATTTATCATAAGAGAGTTTTAGAGATCCATAGCTTCTTTGCTCATAAAGAAACCTAATAAATTTGCTTTGTGGATTAACCAGCAGCCTTTGTGCCACTTCTGTAATAATTTGCTAAAATTTATGAACCTTTGCCACCTCTGCATAGCTTCTAGAAATATTAAGATATTACCAAACATTCAATATTTCATTTTAATTTTTGTTCCGAAGCTTTTTCACTTAATTTTAATGCAACATTCAAAAGCATTTATATTTCGCTATAGTATAATGTTTTTCCCTCTGGTAGAGTATTTCTCCTGTGATGTTTGGACAGGCCCAACAATAACAGATGGCCAAGCATGTTGCATAAGGTTTCCTTTCACGCCGAGTGAGCTAACATGGCATCTGCTTGATTCACCTGACAAGCATCTGTGTGTATCACGGAAGTTTTATATTTGTGTTTTTACTGTGCCAGACTTAACTGTTCATCGAAAGTTTGCTTACAACTCTATAATGTTGCCAACTTCTTAAATCGAAAATATAATTCCTAAATCATCTTTACTGCAAGTTTGGTCCAAGTTATTGCCCAACTCTCCACCTGATAAACAGGAATCTTTGAACCTGGAACCAGAGAAACTGAAAAGACTGTGAGCAAAAGCAGGCATTGAATAACAGCAGATATCCGTTGACTTTCAAATGCAGGCAAAGCCTGGACAGCACTACAATTAAATTGCTGACAACCAAAGGGAAGAATTTATTTAACAGCATCGACTCTTTGTTCCCAAAAATTGATTCGAGAAAAAAGACATCCTAGGTACATCCTGTGTACCTTTCTATTACTGGATTGTCATTAATTTCACAAAATGCCTGAGAGGAAACTAATGAGAATTCACACTGAGTTGTTTCTGTCTGCAGCCTGCAGAGTGAGGAAGTATAGTAATATGTTGTAGCTAAACAAGATGTCTCAAACAGCCTGACTTGAAACAACATATTAGATGTTGTAGTGATCCAGAACATCAGAGCGTCTCTGCCAAGCCTTTTGCATAATGGAAAAAGACGAACAAGTTTCAGTGTCATCTGATAACAGCTCCTTTTTTTTTTTAACCTTGCACCTTAACCTCCTGCAGTGACCCCGTTCCTAAGGTTCAGTGCCTTTGGCCAGGGCAGAGTGAAGACATTTGCCTGTGATATGTGGGTCCATATCAGCTTGCTGGCAGGCCCTGGTCACTATCTTTGTTTCACAGTGTCCCTGCCGACTTCTGGTTTCTGGTTTCCGCTGCTGTGTTGCCGTCCAAAGGCAGAGCAGCACAGATTCTTTGGCTCGGTTCGGTCAGCACACACAGTGATTTCTGCCATCAACAGAACTTGCTGTAGCAAAACCCAACGGCCGGTCCCCTCCTTTGTGTGACTGAAAAGGAGTGATGGGCTGTCAAGGCCTGTTCTGCAAAACAATCTGCCCGAGTGTTATGTAAAAGAGCTGAGGGAGAGTGTGCTCACCGTAGTGGAAAATTAATGTCACCATCTAGCTTGGTTTACAACTCTTTGTGAAACCGGAGTGAAAATTTTCTTTGACCTTTTTCTTGTTGAGGTCACGATTGGAAAGTGTTTGCACATGAATTATTGCAAGGTTAAACAAGCCCTGCATCACTCCATCATCTCTCCTGCTCTATAGCAGTCCCTAAGAAACACCAATGTCACTGCTGTCATTTAAACCCCTTTTTTCGATGCGATTGCAGAGAGAAATCTCCTCATCACCCATCATCCCTGCAATTCCGTATCTTGTTATTAATTACTCGATGTAAAATGAATAATTAGGTAATGATGAGCTTGTCAAAGAAATGTCACCCTCATAGTAAAAGTGATTAAAGCTTTGTATGTCAAGGGACTCTAGTCTCAATTTTTTGTGTACTGTACGCCCTCAAATCCAACAGACTCTTACTCCACCAACTGAGATGAATGTTTTCATCATTTTAGAGTACTGTTATATTATACTAGCATAAAGTTTTGGAAGATAAATAAATAAATGTTCAAGCCACAATAGATCCGACTTTTAATTGGAGTGTAGACCAAAATCAATGCAGAGGGCTTGAGTAACAAATGAATTTGAGGCTTAACTGGCAACAGAACACTCGATTTTACAACTCTTTAAATTGGTAGCAGTAATTTTAAATTTTTTATATTTTTAGCTGAGAATGTTCAGTCAAACAGTGGGCATCTTGCTGGTTGATGCTGTATTTCAAGCAGCAAAAGTTTGCCAAGTTTAACTTTTTCTCTCAACGACCCTGCTTTTTTTTTTTTTTTTTTTTTTTTAAAACAAAGCCCTCTGGAATCCCCACTGCATCACCAAACTGACCTTCAGCTAAAAGAGTACTGCCTTTTTTTTCACCAAGGGCTTATGTCAGTCTGAACGTGTCCTGGGTCTCTAGTTCAGGTCAAACTCCAAAAACATTGGAACTTGCATTTTCTAAGATACAGCCCCACAGTGTCTTTGGGACCCGCCTGTCTGGCAGCTGTCTTAAAAACATTACAGGCACGATTTTTACCAGGCTGTGTAAAACTCCTTGTGATCATCAGACTGACCTTGGTGTATAAATTGGATTTCTCCTTTAATCAAATTCAGGAGTCATTGTGGATGTTTAGATTTGAACTTCAACAGGTACAAAACACAGCAAAAGTTGTTTTGTATGCTGCTATCAATCACCTCACCACACTATCCACCAATGCTTTCAGGTTGCCTGGAATCGATTTCCCATCATTTTTCTATATTTGCATTCTTCATTGTCTTGTGGTTATCCCACTGTCCATTAGCATTCACCCGTGCTGGTCTATGAAATCAGTTTTCCCATTTGCGCTAATGTTTGTGAATGAGAGTCCTGAGTGGAAAGAATGGCTGTGTTATTTTTAGTTTGGTGGAAATACAAAGCTGCTGTTGATTCCAGCAGGAGATTCATTTCTGTAGGTGGTTAGGAGTCAAATAAAACCAAACAAACAAGCAGAATCATTGGTCCAATGTTTCATGATTTAGTTAGATATTAATAAGAGGGAAGAGGCGGCCTCAATGGACCAAAAATGGTACCAAAGAACTGTCAAAACAAGACTGTGCCCTTTAAGATCGTGGACAATTAAGGGGAGACTTAATTTGTTTGGTTTAGATTTGTTTTCTGTGCTCATTGTTATTATCACCTCAGAGAATGGTTCTATTACCCCAGTGCTTTTGCTATCTGCTGCATTTCCCCCTCAAGTGATCATTATTATTGTAGAGTCAAATTAAAAAGTTTCCCCCCTCTGTTATCACCTCTCTTGCCTTTGCTTGTTCTCTCTTACCGTACAATTCTGGATTCTGTTACCAGCTTCCCGACCCCATTTCCCCTGGCCTACTCGACTTTAACTCCTCTTTTACTCTTATAATCACTTAATTTTAAGGGCCTGTCAGGGCTTTTTGTTTCAGACTGTCTGTGCTATATATGCACTTTGCGACTGGCTGTGTTTCCACAAAAAGTGAACCCTCTGGCCCAGACGCTCGGCGATACGAGAGACAATGTCCTCTCCACGCACTGTTAACTGGCAATTGCTGGGACTGCAGCCATGCTCCAACTCGGAGACTTATAAAATCAAGAGGAGCTTTGGATCATTAATGTGTGTAGATTATTTTAAATTTCACCCAGCAAAGAATCAGGCATCAGTGTTATTGTAAATGTTGTTGGTAAGGTCCAAGCAAGCAAAGTACAAGCTCTTGAATCGAACAAATCATGTTTTATTGAGGGACTTTCTATGCTGCAGTCCCACAGGAATCTGAGCTTTTGTATTTTTTTCTATTTTCTATTTCATTTTCCCGGGGCGCTTTGTAGATCCACTGATGAAAATGGCTGTTCTCAAATGGTTTTCCAAATTGAAATTTCAAACAGATCAATGTCCCTCTTGCCAAAGTGGAGGTTCGCACAAAATGTCAAGCAGTTAAATAAACTGAGGCAGTGAAATGATGAGGCAAGATGTAAATGAAAGCCTGCATTATTTCTGCAACCTGTAGTTTTTGACATATTTGTTTTAGATTAATGTGTCAGTGCTTTTTCTGTGAGCCTCAAAAACAAATTTGCAGTCAAGATGTGATGTTTTGGTCAAAGTATTTCTTAAAAGGCAAGCGCTGTTCAGTGCTTCAGCCGCAGCCTATGCAAGGTGTTTACAATCTTGTACATAATGTTTAATTTCTGGGGAGTTTTTCTGTTGGTGACAAAGTTATAGAGGTGCTGTATCAGGAAAACAATGTGTGTAAGCATCATGTAGGCAGGTAGTGTGAACAGGGTTTTCCTTCTTAATTGCACCCTGTTAGCCTTTGTCCCTGTGGGGCAGGGTTGTTTCTCATATTGGTGTGACCCTGAGTAAAAGCTCAAAAAGAGAGTATGAGTACATAAACATACACTTAACCACACACGCTGTACATACAGGCCCATGGAGAGTCTGTGCACCTTGTATCCTTGTGTTTTTAGATGTATCACAGTGCTATCCGGATCTGAGCCTCTGCAGTGGGGGAAAAGCTGCAGTGTGGCATCAACATTGCATGCTTATTGTCAAAAAGGATCGATTTCAAGCAAATTGTATTGCACTGGTATATTTCAGCTCTTGTTTGTGGGCGTTGCACGGTGTAGAGGATAAAGTGCCCTGGTGTGACCAGAATGTTGCTGCTCATCGTCACCAATCAAATCCACGATAAGCACCAAGTCAAGGACAATACAACCTAGCCACAGTCTGGTCTATGGGAGCCATGACCAAGACTGAGCCCAGATACATTTCCCTCATCAGCGCCCCACGCCTCTGTCGTAAACTGGTGTAATCACTCACTCTGTCCAGCACAGCTCGTCGTGGATGGCCATGCAGAAAATGGAGCTCCTTCTCCATCATTCTGGAGACACATCCACCCTCGGCCCCATTACTTACTCGGTTAACTCTGTGTCAACACAGAGAGGTGTAAACAGGAGGGATCTTGGCTGTTCACCATCACTGTCAAAGCATTACAATACAAAGGGACTCAAATGCCTCCAAAGGCGTAAGATTAATAAAAAATAGCTACGGCAAGTTTTGCATCAAACTATAATCAATTAGCTTGATCCTTTGTCTAATCTGTGACCATATAGACCACCATTAATGGTGAAATGTGTTAATAATTGATAGTTCAGTCTAATCAGTGCTTTTTACAACAGTTTTGCTAAACTAGTCCTTCAGGAGTGCAATACAGATCACACTGTGAGACGAGTAAGACAGGTTGCCAAGCTTTTTCTTTTTAGAATGACCCAGCAAAATACCTCAAACAGATTAAATTGTTGCACCTCAATGTGAATCTGACTGTGGTAAAAAGTGAGGAAAGTGATGTATGACACACCGGGCAACAGAGCGTTCTCTGAGGAAGCAAGGTGTCATATAGAATTTCTCTTCAGTCCCCTGCATTTCCACGCACCACCGAAACGGTCGCAAATTCAATTTAAATGCAAAGCAACAGTGGAAAAGGTATTTGTGTTTGCCATTTACAGTATTTCAACCTCAAGCTTTGGCCAACCCGACCAAGGCCCTATCTCCTCGTGGGCACTGCTCCACAGATCACACTGGCCATTCTATTGCCTCTTTCTGCCTGCGTGATACATTAGATTTGCACCTAACAAGGATGGATCACCCTTTTTCTTCTGTCCCTCTTTCCAGGTTCTTTGTCCTATTTTTCCTCCCGCTGTTGCTCCCTGTGATTTAATCTGTGCCTTTTCCTCTGACCTGTTGTTCTGTTAAAACTGATTTCAGTAGGAATTATGGAAAAAGATTACGGTAATACGGCTTTTTTAAAAAAAAAGAAGATATAATTGTATTATTGTGTACCATTTATCAGAACATATTGTCCAGATATATGATTTAATGATGGATGGCCTAATTTAGCGATGGATTAGCATTGATTACATACAATTACAGTAATAATTCTGGAACCTTCTTGTGTAGGGGAAAGCACGATCAGAAAATAAACTCCCTTTTGATGCAAAGCAGCAGGAATTCAGCCCATAAAAGGATAAAGGCTATTGTGTTTGATCTGTTTGGTATCTCTTATTAGAGTTTACAATGTTGTTGTAAAGATCGTTGCTAGCCTACTTTAAGCAGGTTACGTCAGGCTGTAACTCTGTCTGTCAGGTTAGACAACTTGAGGAGAGTGCAAACAAGTGGACATTTGTCACTAAAAGTGCAAAAATATCTGCACTGGTGTCTCAGTAAGGTGTTTCAGCTTGATCTGTTGGCCTGCATCGCATTCTGGCTGTGATGCGGTTGCCAGAGCTGATCATGCCGACACCAGCCAATGCTCGTGATTCCACCAGATGTGCAACAGCACGTTTCCACTCTGCTCTAAAATATGAGGCTGGTCTTTTTTCAACAGAAATCCTGTCAAGCTGCACAGACAAATCCAGCTCTGCAGGAAGACCCACACACAGACAGAGAAAATAAGAAACTATTTAACTATGTAGACCATTCACACATTTTGGAAGCGGAAAAATCAAGAAAAAATGACAAAATAAGCAAAATCTGAGCAAGTTAACATGCAAAATATTCTCCTTCTGATATGTAAATGAAATGTGGGGTATGAACCCATACAGAGGACAAAACTGCATCTGAGAGATGATGTCACAGAGCTTATTTTTAGGTTGCTGATGAGAGAAAAGCAACTCAGGCAAGCAAGTTAGAATGGTATATCCTTGAACCTAAAGGCTAACCAATGCCAAAAAAGTGCACAACTGCTTATAAAATCCTGAGAAAAGATTATAATCCCAGGCAAACTATCAGATGTTCATTAAAACAAGGCAAGCAGAATCTACACAAGAAAAGGGATATAGAAGTGTGTTCCTTGTTCAAACTTGGGATTTCTTTCTTGAAGTGTTAAATTCTAATCTCTTACAGACAATAAAACCAGCTTCCTGTTTATGGGGGGAGAAAAAGTGTAATCTGAGCTTTGCTCGAGTAAATAGAGTGGAGTCAGTGGAGCGGAGATGGAGAAGCTGAAGGAGTACATAGAGATGCAGACAAAGCAATATTTGCTTCCTGTACTTTCATTCTTGTGCTTTGTGAAATGTAGCAGTTGATGCAAGGGAATGAGCCAGAAAAACTATTCTCCGAGGTGGCAATCAGATTGGAGAGACAAACCATTCCTCAATGCCAGCTTTGACAGACAAGAAAGAAACAAAGGAACAGTGCTTTAATTATTTTTTACTTATTAAACTGCCTCTCTTAGCGATTTTTAACAATGACAAAAAAAGAAAATATCCATACTAAATGACAGGAAAACCTTAATACATCCACAGTCATTTATTTTCAGGCTTGGATACAATCTTAAATATAATGCAGTGAACTTTTTACATTGGTTCAGTTTCTGCAGAGTCTTGGAAATGAAAGACAGGCAAGGTCACATTGCATTAACAGATCTGTGTCTTAGATGCTGTGATGCACCAATTGCAGTGCATCATTTGAATGAAAATGTTCCATCTTGAGATTAAACTGTTTGTCAACTGAGGCAGAAGATAAGTTTTTTTAGAAAAATTCAGAGCTTTGGCATAAACAAACCTTCAGGGTCAGCTGAGGAGTTTGGCTTTATAATCATGTTACATGACTGTGACATCTCACAACTCGGAGTGCAAGCTGAGCAACTAAGAAAACACAGTCCTAGATTTCCTACTCGTGGTGGTTTACTTTATGAGCCAATGTGTTTGACTACATGGGAGGACTGTAATATGAAAACAGATTAATATGAATACGTTTTCCAGACTTTTTTTGTCTCATTGTCTGAATATATAGTTTTAATGTTATTTTTATGTTTGAATTTGAGTCCATCATAAAATGAACAGTTGACAAATCTAGATGAGGAAACATCACAAACATCATATCTAAGGAATTCTGCGCAAGTTCTCTTAAAGAATTATAATAACATAGTCCACAAAGCCAGAGTTTGTACAGTTTCTTTGACAAAACTTGAAATGAATCATTGTATATACTGTGAGTGAATACAAATCTCCTTACTCGTCTTTTGTAAATCACATCACATTATTGTTGGTGCAGCGTTTGCTTATATGCTTGTAATTGCAAAGTGCATTTCTCCACTAACAAGATTCAACAATGCAATTATGGCTGACTGATTTTACTCATGGAAATATTTAATAATATTAAGTCCTGGGAAGAGGGTATAGTAATGGAAAGAAACTCCATCACACAACCATTAAGCTGCTTTTTGACATTAAATGGCTGGATATATGCATCAGGCTTACTGAAATGATGCAGAAGATGGATTGTGCTTGATGTTTCCATGTGGTATGATAGAAAATAAATGTCATACAGGGACCTTTAATGATAAATTGCCTCATTTAAGCGGATACTCATCACTGTAAGCATGCAAATACCCACAGCAGCATGTGTAGATCTACTGATTGGCTTCATATTAAATCAATCTAACACTTTCATCTTGAAGAGGCCAACATGTGGTCCATTGGTTGTTTGTATGCGGCCATTAGAGACATGTTTACAAGGACACTTTGCCTTTGCAATAGGATATCAACCAAATAGCAAAGCCAAACATATACTCTGTCTTTGAGGAAATATTTCACTTACTGTTCAATTTGTTATAACTTCCTTTTTTTTTTCAAAATAGAACATCCTGCGGGAGCTAACTTTATGACTTAATTGCAGAGTATTGTATGCATTTATGCATGGGTCGGCTGTGTGGGTATTAGCTTAGCTGAAGTGATATCAGGGTTTGGATATCTTATTATATCCATGCTTTATTATGGAATTTATAATTGTGTAAGGTACAATCAAATTAGCATACTTGCCCACTTTTGTCTCACACCTCAGATTGCCCTTTATGAATTTTTAGTAGACTTCTGCTGTAACTTTTCATTAGCTCTCTGATGTAGAGTCTGTCACTTCGCCGATACTGTCTGATGAGCTATGACTTCATACGTAAAGGGCAAATATTGAGTGCCAGTGTTCTCTCAAGGGTTGAAACTGAAGCAGTGTACTCCATAATGTGCTGATGGAAAGTGCCATCAAAGATGAGGCCCCCCTCTGCGAGGCTGATACTGTCTATCATGCAGGGGTAGTGGTGTGGGGTTTCAGTACAGTGGAGTAGGAGGCTAGATTTCTCTGCCATGTTTCACACTGGTATTGTGTGTGTAATCAGACACTCTAGGGTTTTGATAAGGTATTATTGAGCAGGATTTGCCTCTAGCGTGTTCGTAAATCTGTGTGATTACCTGATTTTACACCGCAGCATATTTTTGCTATATTCATAGATTTGAAGCTCAGCAAAGTACTAAACAGAGTCTCCTGGGATAAGAAGCCAGGTGTGCGAACTTTGCTTTTTGCAGAATCATGATTTTTCTTAAAGACCATTTCCATCATAGAATGTATCATATTTTCAATGTATATTATATCTTTTTAGCCATGCAGCAACCTTGAAACACAGCATTAAAACATCACCTTATATGCAGCATATATTGGTAAATACTCCTGATTATATACAAACATTATTAGAGTGTTTATGTCAACTCGATGAATTTAATTGTTTATTGACACCACGGTAGCACTTCTTTGGTTTTCCACTAGTATATCTGTGTACCTGCTAAATGCTGGTTGCTAACTTTGTCTTTTTCTGCTGAAAACATCTGCCTGCTGTGGTTTGATATGGGTTGATGAGCACATGAAATGTGAAAATGTAAAACTAAAACACTAAGCTAAAAACACTAAAAAGTTCTTTCGAACTGAGAGAAGGTGCAGATTTTGATCATAATTATCTTTACCTGCTATTGGCACATTGCACCCACCCAGTAATTTCTCCTCAGATCAAATAAAATATTGATTAGAACAGCTTTCAAGCCAATTAAAATGAGCATGCAACACTATTACAGCATGCATCACAAAGTACTGCATTACACATGACTCATCATCAATTCTCAACAATTGCCTTTATAAATATTTTCAGAGCAATTAACAAGTGGGTCCCAAAATATCTTTGTATTTTCCATTTCAAGAAAAAAAGCAGAATTATGAGCCTCTAAAGTAGAACATAAAAACTAGTAAGATACTTACCCAGTGTGTGTTTTGAGTCATGAGGCGAAATGAGATTATTACAGTGAATAAAAACCTCATATTTCTCAAGACCAAATGATGCAAAACATTTGAGTTCTTGGAGAAGTGTGTCATAACATCTTACTTGAGAAAGCCACTGGAAAAGTCACTAGGTTACCTCGGGATTCACCCGTGTAGCTGCAGGATACCACAGGTTCAGTGTGCAGAGCATTAAATTTGTCCTATGTTCTTTTTCTATTATTGTCATTCTTTTTCCATCTAAGGCTTTAGCTTTTCATTTCATCTCATCTTCTCTTGCGTATCTGTTACTGGCGCCAAGCTAAAATGATAGTACCTCTAGGTTCATGTTTAATAGAGGACCCCATTACACTTGAAAAATGGTCCTTGTTCTGTAATGGCTGGTTAAATCCAGAGCCCGGAGCAACCACTCTGACAATGCTCTAAAGAGGGAAGACACAGCAGAGGTGATGATTTCTCGCTAAAGGGGCTATGAGATCATGTGATGTCATTCCTGATGAGGTTTTTCTGAGAATGTGTGGGCGTAGGCGCTGCCGCACTGAAGAATACTCTCACTGCATGTCGTGCTTATTGGAAAAGATGCAGATGGGATGTGTGAAATTCCATTTAGCTTGAAACAGATGGGCTTGTTGTAGATTGTTCATGGTGTCAGGGTGTTGTGTGAAAGGATCTTATCGGCATATTGAATGATGCTTTCAGGAGGTTATGCTGATTTAGAGATTTGCTCAGCCAAGTCAAGGTGTTAGTTCTCTCTGGATCATAGAGAAAAAAATAAAGCCGTTGCAGAGAATCTGTTTATGTTTATCTTTTATTAATGTGTAGCAAAACTACCCTTGGTGCTCCGCATCTGAAATACTGCAATAACAGCCAATTCTGCCTTACTTAAACAAAAAGAGTTCTCATTATCAATACTCTGATGCCCAGTTGCACTTATGGGAAAATACACAAATATACTCCTTCATAAGCAAGCAAATTCATACTTGAAACGTCACAAAGAGATCACGTTTCCTGCTCCACACGGACTTCAAACCCCGGCCCTCAAGAGACAACTGGAGAAATTGGTCTTGAACAAGCCCAGAGGCAATCAGAGCACAACACTCACCCACAATTACTTGTCCTTTAACTAAATGATCAGTGTGCTCAATGAATCTGACCGTTGCAAGCTGCTAAAATAGACTCTCTAGTTGGCTGTGTAAATCTCCGGAATAATGAGAAAGAAAAAGATTCAGTTGGACAAAGCTGAAATATAAAAAGGTATTCAGTGCTTTCAGCTTCGAATGATCTCAGGCCAAGTGCACTAAAACTGCAGGTGGAGTGTTAGTTATACTACAGCGTATACAACAATAATTAGTTATCTTGCAGCAGTTATAGCCGTTTGGTCCCCGATGACAAGAAAAAGTCCCAAATCACATACTTTATCATGAGCACTTTAGCTGAATTTGGGCTGTTAGACAATTTAAGCACACTATAAATGCTTTTGTACTCCCATAGTGACTGACCCAGACAGCAGTGTAGCAGAACATTTTCCTGCAGCCTCACTATGTAATCACCTCACGTGCTTCTGCTCTGATTGCCTACCACTGTTTTATAACCCTCACATGGGTAAAACCTATGCTGATACTGATTACCCAGGCTTTGTCATCCAAAGTGATATAATGGGCTATCAAAATAAGTGATGAGAAGAGTGCTAAAAGCTGAAATCTAATGATTGCCTCTTATAAACCCAGAGCACCTGCATGTTTGTTGACTCTGTTGAGTTTTTTTATGATGTCCTTTTATGATATCCCAACATGCACCGGACTGTCTCCTTTGTTAACCCAGAGCTGCCAGTTTTTTTCTACCACAGAAGGTGGTCACTGCAGAGGCTTTGGAGTGCCTCTTACTGGGATTTTTCGTGGGTTCATGTCACTATAGCAATGCCACTGCTGCTGCTGCTGCTGCTGCTCCTGGCGATCTGCTTTGTCAGAGCGGTGCAAAAATACTTGTACATTTCAAGGGGACTTGTGCATGTGTGGGCTGTCACAATGCGTCTGCCTGCCGTCATCAGCACAAAAAAATGTTGGGCTCAAATATATGCATACAGTCTGTTGCATGTTTTTTCGAGAGTGTTTTGAAATAATGGCCAGTGTCTGATCATTTAAATGAGAAAGTAAGGCACTCACTATGATTTCATTAATGCAGTCAGGCTATTAAGATGCCTTGCAATATTTAAGTTGTATCCATACTGTATTTATGACATTAAATTTATTCATGAGATCATCGAAAGTGACTCCTCTGATCACTTATTCATGACCTCAGATTCACTCAGCCCGACACATCAACTCCACATACAAAACACAAGCTTCTTGTTCACTATCAAGACAGTTGTGCTCTCATTATAATTTCATACTTTACCTGTCTCTTGTCTCTTTGCTGTCTTGTACAAACAAACATACAAACACAAAGGGAAACTTGGTCATTGCCTTTTCGCACCTATTGTTTACTCGCTATATAACTTCAGCTATGAATCACTGATGATTTGCGTTGCACCAGGATTATATGAGGTTCAGTTCTCTACTTGTGGCAAATAGAAGTATGTGAATAATTGATACGCGAGCCATGTCTGAGGGCAAGAGTGAAATGGAGCGTGTTCCTGACTGAACTTAAAGGTTTACAATCCTGCAGGCGATAAAGGAGATCTTGCTGTGAAGGATCCTTACAGAGGCAGGAGTTTTTGTGTCAATCCATGCCGTTGAAAATAAACCGCATAAAGCTTAAATATATTGCCTTTTTTTTTCTCCAAGAGTTAATATTTGGGGTAAACTATTTTGAATAAGAAAAAAAGCAAATTAGACACCATTGATTCATTTTAAACATTTCAATTAACTTACTAGGGATAAAATCCTTTAATGCAGTATACTATACATACTCAGTTTATTTTAATTGGTTGATATAATGCCAGAAAAAATTCATAAAGCCTTCTAAACAGACACACTGAGAGATGCTCTCTATTATCCTTTATGCGCTCAGATATATAAAATATCTGCATATTTTTGTGCTTGTTTTCAATGCTCTTTGTTAACACAGCATGTTAAAACTTGTAATCTCAATGAATCGGTGAACTTAGTTTGATAATGGTACAAAAATGCTTACAGAGACCAGGCATGAGCTAAATCTGTTCAGTTCTTACATGTTCTGAGGTGATTATGGTCCATTTCTGTTGCTTAGCTTTGTAGATGGAAGATTAAATTCATTGATTGACTATTGACCCCAAGTCCAGATACAGAACAGAGCAGTGACGCCATGGCTTGACCATGAAATGTGATTTTTTTTTTTTATGATGCTTCCCAAGCCTGCACTGTTTGATGCAAGCCTTAACCCTTTCTGCACTGTTTTCAGCAGAGGCTGAGGGATGATGAAGCGTTTATCACAGTTAAGAAGAGGAGTTACTGTGGTGGTTTATGGGTGTCAGGACGGCTAAAGCACAACGTCACTGCAACTGGTGGGGATTCAGTACTTTCCTCAAGGATATTTCAGCTGTGCAGACACCTGCCATAACAGGCACTCCTCCAGTTGAAGAGCTGCCTGCTTACGGCTGCAATATACCAGAGGAGCGTGATTAAACTTGTGAAAATTGCAGTTGAGCCACTGCTTAACTGTGTTAAAGTGAGCAAATGTCTCCTTACTCAGTGACTTGAGGTTTGGGTTTCTTTTTTTTTTCCGACAACCCACACTAGATGGGTGGAGCTTGCAGTTAGCGGTTTTGAGTATGAAATGTGAGGAGACACTCTGTCTTGGTTGTAAGCCTGTGTACTCTTTTACTATAAAAACATGATTTCCCTCACAAATTTATTAAGAGTTCCTTTATTTGATTCATCTTGGAAATGAGTCGATGAAAGAGAAAAATAGGCAATAAATTGGAAACAACCTGCCCAAAGAAAACAGGTGAAAACTCAAGTAACACTGTGGACCAGCATTGGGCAATGATTTACTTGAGGGAGTGAACAAAGCTGTGTGAATGTGATTAATTCCCTTCAGGAATCTGCTCACACAGCAGCATTTAAAGTCAATTCAGAGCGGTTTCATTTTGCCGTAAAGCGACCAGTTTAATCGAATATATAATTTACTTTTTAGTTGTAGTATATATCCAGCATTTCTGCAGTACACACTACCCAGCTATTAACATATTACCGAAGCAAAAAATTAAATTAGGTTTACTCTGAATTGATGAACCAGTTAATCACAGAAAATGAATCTGTATTAGTTTTATAGTCGATTTATTGTGACTTATAAAGCAATAATGGCGAACATTTCTGGTTCCTTTTATTTATATCTTCAATCTGTTAATGCCTTGCCTCAATAAAACAAACAATGTGAAGATATCATCTTTGGCTCGGAGCGATTGTGATCTTCACATTGTTAAATATTTGGATTATCTACACAGCTTCCCTCATACATGCTACTCTGAACTCAGACAGTATCGTTCTCTGTCTAAAAACCAGATGGTCCCTCTGCCTTTGTTCATTTTCTAAAGAGCAGAGAAGATGATGGGCTATGAGCTGAGGCCATGGCACAGCTTTACAGACTGATACATGTCCTTCAAAAGTGATGGATGACATGGAGCAGCTGTCCCTAACTGCATTAAAAGACCCTCATTTGACCATTTCTTGTCCCCAGAGCATATACATATCTTAGCTCTGGGTGGAAAACTCACCTTGGTTTGGTGTGTACTAGTGTGTGTGAGTAGTCTAAGTCTCTCTATCAGTGTGTGTGCATATGTGCGGTTGCAAACTGCCATGGGAAATTTTGTCTAACTAAATGTTCCTGTTCCCTGAAAATGAACGCATTAACACTTGAGCTGTGCTCACTTCTAAGGCTGTGACAAATGCATACTAAACAGCACTCGCTGCACTTTGAGGTGGCCTCACATTAAAACTGCACTGAGGCTTGTAAACCTGCAGGGTGGGTTACTATAATTGACTCCAGCAAACAGCTTAATCGAAATTAGTTGCATGATTGCAGAGAAACAGGCTGCTTTCCAACATTGTGTTCTGATTTAAATTGAAACCATGAAAAGCCTACCACCGAGGAAGTGCTGTCACGGCCCACAATGCTCTGGTACCGAGTTTGGAAAATGAATTCCTCCCTCAAGTGACTGTAGAAGCACTGGAATGTATTCACCTTCTGTATTTGTCATATATAGTTGGTGTGTGAAGAAAGTTGTGAAGGACTTTGGTGTGTGTGTGTGTGTGGGTGGGTGGGTGTGCGTGCGTGCGTGCGTGTGTGTGTGGGATGTGTGCGTGCGTGCGTGCGTGCGTGCGTGTGTGTTTGTTGCATTCATTTGATGGTCCCACATAAGCAGACCACACAATTCAGAAACTGCCCCAGTTTGACAAGTATAAGCAAAGTGGAGTTTGGCAGGGGGAAATACTGGCATGCCACAGAAAAAAAGTTGACTCCATAGATGGATTAGAAGATATAGAAACCAAACCCCCGACAAAGAATGGATCCCCACAGTCTGAAAGCAATACTGAATAGCTGTTATTTTTGTTGTTTTGTGTCTCTTGATAATCACCCAGTAGTCCTGTCCTTCTGAGTCTTCATGTAGTCATTAAGTCTTCTCTTTGCAGTCATTTTGTCTATCTGTGCATCTTTTTGTTTTCTTTTGTTGTCATTTTGTTTTTGCACTTGTTTTGTGTCTCCATATAGTCATTTTGTGTCTCTTTGTAGCATTTTGAATCCCTTCGCAGACGTTGTAGAATCTCTTTGGAGGTGTTTTTGTGTCTTTTTGTTGTTGTTTAAAATCTTCATTTTGGTTGTGTGTCTCTTTTCAGTCTTTCTGTGGTATTCATACATGAACCTGAATTCACATGTGCTGCTGTAAGTCAAAAAACTTCAGCCAAATATTGTAACGTAGTTCAAGCTGCAGGTGAAGAGAAACTTTATGCTATATTATACTTTAATAAAATGTTACTTAAGTCTCAGTATGGATCAAATCAACAAAAAACAAGCATTGGATTAGACTTGGTAAACTGTCACTCAATGAGACTGCTTCTACGAAAGCTACGACCTCTCAACAGGAAGCGTCAGGAGGCTCTTTAAATAGAGGTCCAAGGGAAAGGGCCCCTTGACTTACTGGCCCTTGGGTTTGTGTCCAGGAGACCTGCTCAGTAATCTACACATGGTTGGCTCAAACAAATTGGGAACCTATGTCATTTTAATAATGGCTCTCACCACATGCTCCCTCATATTTACACATGGATTATTAATGAACCATGACTGCCTCACTACACATAATTCACAACATACAACTACCAACTACCACCGCCAGCATCCACTAATTGTGATTTGCTGTTGACCTGACTTCTGACCTTCAAATGATGTCTGTACCATTAACTGCCTTCCCTCAGGAAGTGTGTTTTGTTTTTGCCTTATATTGAACTGAAACGTCAGTATTTACCATGCGATGCATAATTCAGGCAAACATTTATGCCTGTTGAGTTAACTCCATGTAATTTTTATGAGCAGGAACTCTACCTACCTCTGTTAGATACATCATACGTGTGCAGATTCTGGAAATAGCTTGGAAAGGGTAAAAGGTCAGTCACTCCAGTATCATGTTGAGGTGGATTTAAAGGTTATAGCGTTATATTGACATTGAGCTTGAGAAACAATGTTGTCTGTGGCGGATGAGAGAATCCGTGTGCGAAGTACCAGTCTCACAGAGAAGGACTGCTGTGTGTTTAATTCATAGATTTGAGTCCTCAGTTATGCATGGCCTGCATTGTATGGCCTGCTCAAATAGTGGTTTATCTACTGTATCATATTACACACTGTTGAGATGTCTATGGTGTAGTACATAAAGCAAGCGTATTAAAAAGTAATTGGATTTTAAATCCTTTGTAGTTGCTTAATTGACTAAAATATGTACTCTTAACTGATTTTTTTTCTGTAGTACACCTCTGCCATTAATTTTTTAGTTGAGTTTTCCCACTAACATTTAGTTCTTTTATTTCCACTTTGTCTGAATATTCTGTCACAGCTTGTTTCATCTCTTTTGATACTGAGTAATGCTCAATACTTCATGTTTTTATGGCTGCACAATTCCATCAGATGAAAATATTCAAGAGGTCTTGTGCATCATTTTATGTACATTTCTCCACAGTTAAGC
>JAPZDY010000016.1:7409298-7419388 GCA_029783645.1 Ctenochaetus hawaiiensis
GTACCCACAGTATTTGATGCATTTGATCCTTTTTTTACCTAGATAGAGGAAAAAAAACAACTATTCATACAGTTTGCTCGCAGCCAATAATTGCAAACACTCTTTGATTCAATAGGACATGTGACTCGCCCACTACTGCAGCAGCTACAGCCCAACACAGTCTGTGGTGTGGTTAAGTGTAGCATGGGGTCTCAACGGAGTTTGGCAGTCGAGCTTGCCAGGTGCCGCCAAAATGTTTGACAGCATAGCAGTACTACACCATTGTGGTGTCAGATTATAAAACAAAAACATAAGCTGTTAAAGGAATTTTAAAGGGAAAAACTTGGAATCATTTTATATTAGAGTCACTTTAAGGGTCTTGGTATTTGTGCTGATATCATCATATTTTAAACAATAAATAGACTCGGTGTTCAGACAAAGGAACAAACGCATCAGTGTTGTTCACTAATAATATTTTGCCTTAGTAAGGGCTTTTTTTCAAAGTGGTTGTTAGTAATATAATGCTGGGGTCATCCTGAAGTAATTGTACACTATGCTGGTCAGACTCCCTTAGGCGAACCCAATTACAAAAGCAATTGGGTGCACATTGGAGATTTAAGGGTCCTTGACCTTCAGATTGGCTGCGGTCACACCTTAGGGTGTGTGTGGATGTGTGTGTGTTTTGTTGACACAGTTTGTATAAGTGCACAGTTTACAGTGTGTACTTTACCCTCTGTCTGACATCCATGGGAGGCCTCCAAGCAGCAAAACACATGGGGGCCGACAGGAAGCAGGTTAATGGAGTGGGAGCAAATTGGTACTTGATTGCAACGGTTGACTCTGCCATTTCTGAGCTGGACTGCCGTCACGCGGTTCATGAAAAGAGTTGCGCGTGGGTGACACAGGTAGCAGAAGTTTTTTTTTCAATGTTTTTCTCTTTTGATATGTCACATCAGGGAAGCATCTCTGCTGTATTTTTCACTCTGCTCTGAGCAGAGGGATGGAAAGGAAAAAGACAAGAGTCTTACCTCCAGACCTTCTCCATTAACGAGAGAAGCTCCCCAAAGTCAGTCTAAGTCTGCCAAATAAGCAGTTTTTTTTCACTGTTTTTTTCATTGGTTGTATGACAGGAATAACTTTAACTTAGAAACAGGGGATATTCAATACAAATACTGACTCAGTATTACATAATTCTTTATTTCTTAAAATGCAATATTGCTGGATGTTCATGAAGGCTGTAGGGGTCAAAATATTATTCTTTTATTTATTATCTATCTTAGCTGTGTATTTGACTGATGGCGTTCTTTATTATAACACAGAGGGATTAAGGGGGGGGTTTATTGAGTTAAATTGAAATGTCTTTTGAGACTTTCACAGACAACCTGTTGTTAAATAATAGTAATGTTCTTTAGTTCTAGCCTTGTGATTTTAAGACCTGTTTCCATCACAAATCATTTTAATTTTACAGCAGTGATAACCCTTCTTTGAGAAATCTGTTTATAAAATGGCTCATTGGCATTTGTAGGTAGAAGAGACTCTCACTAAAGATGCCCACCAGGATTCGCTTGTACATAATTTAAATATTTACACCAACCTCTGCCACTATGAGTTCTCAGTCTTTAATCAGTGTACTGGACACAGCATGGCTTTCCCCCTCCTGTCCCCAGCAGGAGATGTAGTTAAAAGGCAGCTAGTAAGAAAAAATGGATATCTACAGCATGAGCTCTCTCGCCCTGCTCCTGTCCCTCCCTTCCCCGTGTGAAGAGAGGATCTGCAGAAAAGAGCGGCAGTACCACTCTCCCCAGCATGTTACTGGCTCCCTCTCCGAGCGCTCAATTAATCTAGGTGCTCAACTGGTACAAAGTAGCTTTTGCAGAGCAGAGATCAGCTAACAAGCTCTCACTTCAGAGCAGGAAAGCAGGGGAAGGGAGGGGGTCGTGGAGCATGCGCGTCAAAATTCAAAACTCAACAGAGGCACGCATGTTTTACTCCCACTCCTATTGCTTTTTGTGCTGCCCACCTAGCCGGGGTGCATATAAAAGGAAGTTTGGACCAGGGACTCGGTTTTTCACATAAGGCTCCCCAGCATCACTTCGGGGGTTTTTCTCCTTAATTTTCACCCTCAAGCCATCCTAGTGTGGGAGTGAAAGTGTGTGTGAAATCTAGCAGGACTTCCAGATCACCAAGCGAGAAAGTCTGGAGGGCATCATGGGGGCTTTAATGGTCATCTTCTCTCTTCAGCCGAAACAAAGAAGCAAGACGAGAGGTAGGCTTGATGGGAAGGGAAGGGGACGAATTAATTTGATTCATTTTTCACCAGTTAGCAGCTAATTTAATAGCAGCTTAAGAAGAAAGGGAAATATTGTAAATCCTTTTTATATATTGTACTGGTCAGTGGAAAAATTGTTGAAATATTTGTCCAGATAAATGATTCTTTCTGTATTTGTGAATGCTTTGAATCCTTTACCGTATGTGTTCTGGATCAAGGCGTCCAGAAAGTTCCCCATAAATCTCCTGTTTACTCTTTATTCCCATCTGAATTCATGTTGCCACACCAGCAGTCCATGAAATTGACTTGAAATCGGCCACCTTTTGGTAAACATCTTGGAACTCCACAAACTCGCTTTACTTTTTTCCAATTTGCTTTTCCCAATATTGATCTTACAGTGGAAGCAAACACACTCAGCATGCCACATCGACTCTCCGCCAACACAGTTGCACAAGCTTATGTTACATCTCTGTCTCCCAGCGATAATGTACTGATCAGCCTTGCTGTCACAGCTTGTCACTGTAACAAAAGGCGAGGAAGTCCGGATTTTTTGAAAGTACAATGAAATATTTAGTGGGTGGCCAGCGGAAAATAAGTGCCAGATGTTATATTTAGTGGTGTAGTGGGAGAGAAACAGAATGGATGACACTTAAAGTACAGTAAGTCATATTTCACTGGGGTGTTATGAGAGAGCTTGAGAGCAAAATGAATGAGGGGCTCTTTGCAACTCTCTGAGGCAATAGATCACAGAACAGGCAGTCATGTGCAGTGTAAGCACACAAGGACACACAGAAACCTGGAAAGATGAACATAGAGTCCAGACACATGCAAAATATTACCGTAGAAAATACACATATATGGAAACATTCTGCCATGCTTGCACATGCACCAGGTTATTTTCAGGTAATATCAAGCTGATCAAGGAAATTTTAGAAGTAGATGGTGTATGAGAAATAAAGGATGTTAAAGGGGTTGGTGGTGTGATTGCCTAAGAGTTGTGGTCAATTCTCAACTTGTTGATTGATTTGATTCTGAGCTATATTACAGTAGATAAACCCAACATGCCTTCTTTTCTTACACAGTGTATATTTTACAGTGATAACAGTGGCGGGTTTACCATTTAAATTCATAGTAATTTTTGGAAAAAAATTGTACTTGATTTCAGGCAAAGGAGAACAAAAGCAGACTTCTATTTTAGCTGAAACTGTTCCATCTCAGCAGTTAAAAAGACAATATTAGCTAACCTTCTAGCTGTAGCTAGCTAGAGAGTCTGCTAATATTAGCACTATGTAATGATTGAAAATACTGTGATTAGCTGACTTTTATTTTCCACCTTATTTTCAGCATCTAACCTGACATTACTGTATATGGCTTCCTAGCTAACACACTTGGTCAAGCAACGAGTAAATTTACTCTGTATTGTTTGTACATTCAAACAGTATATATATTCACTTCTGATGTGATAAGAGAAAAAGACTTGTTTGCAGAATCTAATGCTGTCTCGGGGTAAATATTTCTAAGTTCAATGCAGAGCTGGACAGTGACACTGTTGTTATCCTAGTGTACACTAGCCTGTACCCTGATATAGGATTTTAGCTATTAGCTTCCACATTGTTGAGAAATACCACAGAGTGGATTATCTATCAAGAACAGGGCGTTTTTCATGTAATTTGTATCATATCATATCATAATGTAGAGAGCTAATACAATGCTTCTTGACCTTTAGAGAAACACTTGGTAAGTTTTCTGCTTTAGCTAGGTATGCTAACATTGCATTGGAGCAATTAAACACAATGTATAAACCATTTTTTAAACTTATTCCTTGCATTTTTTATTTTATTTTAGGAGGCTAAAAAAAGGCAACTTTCTCCAAATTGATAGGTGTAGAGTATTGCCCTTTTTACAGCCCTATGTACACATTTTTGCACACATGTACAAAAAGTTAAATTATATTAAGAAAAAATGTTAGTATTTTTGTTAATGGCAATTTTTCAAGTAGTTGGGAGCAGCCTTTTTTTTAGTTGTTGCATTTTAGTGCACCTTTTTAACTATAGAAAGACACAATTGTGACACTAATATCCTTGAATAAGATAAACTTGAGTAAATGAATTATTTGTGCAAATCTAACTCACTTTAAATCTCTTCCATATCAAATACTGTACCGATTTGCACCATAGTGCTCTTTTGTTGAGGACAGAATTATTAAACATGCACTGACTGAGAGAACTTAGTGTTACTGGACTGTCCATGACAGTGCTTTCCATTAATTTTCATAGCTGCACTCATCTATATGACAAGAGATGATGGCCCACTAAGCACCCAATAGGAACTTTGCCCTTCAAATCCTTTTCAAACTCACCTGACCCAGCTCTGAGTGTTCCCACGTGTTTTGAATGTTCCAAGGATATGAGACGTGCCGCTGTCATTACATTGGCACTTGCTGATGTGTTTGGCCTTGTTGTGCATTCTGTCATTATAATTTGAAATGTCTCTCTGTGTTATTGGGAGCTGTAATGAGTAGAGTTTGTGTGGGAGTGAGATAGGTACACTCAGAAGTAGAGCTGCTCAAATGGAAACGGCAAAACATCAACTGTGACTCAAGAGGCTACCAACTGATAAATTAATGTTGATGTTGTTTTTGGTGCCTTTTAGTCCCTGAAAAGAACACAAAAGCATTGGAACTGGTTCAACAAGTCTAAGCTATTTGCCTGATTTCCAGAATAAAAGCACTAATTATAGCCAAATTAATAGGTAATGTGAACTAGTAAACTAAGTTGAGATCTGCACTGAGGTCTGTTTTCTTAAGCTGATTTCTTGTGACATTAACACAAAGGGTTACGGAGATGTCTGGTGTGGTTCTTGTTGCTGGCCCCGTCTCCTTCCAGGCCTTCTGGTGTTTACAGAACTGAGTGGAGACTTCGGCCGACCACAGGGAGAGCAGCTGTCATTTTTGGGGGTAGCCATGCCACAAGTCACCATGATCTTTCATAGCCAAATCTGATTCCATTGAAAACAAGCCATTTTCTTTTTCTGTTGAAATGCAAACACTTGCAAATGCAAATGTTTTTCATAATTAAGTCAACTTTCTCTTTCTGCTCCAGCACTGTAGACAAATCTTTGTTTTTACCGTATGAGCATCTCCCCATCAGAGACATAGTGGTGTACACGAACCATATAGTCAGAGCACTTGGAATCTTTCTCATTAAATTTACCAAACCTGTCAGCATTTTTTAGTAGACTACTCATCCTGTTCAGAAGTGCCAGATGGACGTCATGATGAGCCAGAGATTTCCTAGAACATTTAGTATGCACATGGCTCTTTATTTACTTTACAAGTTTATTGATCCATATCACATTAATGCAGTACCCTGAAGGACTCCAGTTTATTTTCAGTGGTCATTAATATGAGTTGCATGATGTTCCTTTGAGCAGCTGTAGAATGCAGAGCTGTACTTTCCAACATGTTCCTGATTCGTGGCTTACCCTGCATATTAAAAAAGCATATGGGTGGATCTGCTATATAGTCTCCCACTGGAAAATTATCTCAAAAGGAATGGAATTTTCTTTGCAACGGTTGGAAAATGTCATTAGTTTTAGTAAGTCACACAGCATGTAAAAGACTTCCGTTTTCCATATTCTCTGATATGCAAATGTGCCAAGGCTCCCTTACATGAGGAAATGAGAGGGGTCACCTACACAGCTCCGAGTTTCCTCCGGGTTCTTTTTTTTTTCTCTTTGTTATCAGTAACGTGTAATCTTAGCCCATTTCAAAGTCACTGTGTCATTACACTGTATTGGTTCTTCTATTCTCTAAATTAGCATTTAAATTGAAAGCAAAGCCGCATCAGTTAGCTTTTGGGTTGCAAGCTTGTTTTGGGTTTTCCCATCATGGCAGAGCACTCAGTGCAGCAGCTTTTTTTTTCTTTTTTTTTCTGTGAAATTAATCATTCCAGTCCCACAAGGCACAGTGACCAGTATTAAGAGGGCTCACTTGGAACTGGATTAATGAGCAACATCCTGCTCAGAGGAGCTTTGCAGGTGCAGAGAAGTGGGTTTAGCCATGTTCAGGCATTGATGTGGCTCACAGTGGGCCATTCAGACATCTGCAGAGCAGCCACAGAGACTCAGCCTCAGGTCAAACCCTGGTTCACTTAAACACTACAATATAGACTGTGCACATCCATAATTCTTTATACTATAACAGCAGTTGTCAAATTGTTTAAGACCAAGTTAGGACATTTATTTATCAAGTAACAAAATTATAGTTATATTACAGCATGATAATAATAAACATTAACATTGGAATTGTCAAAATGCAAAGTAGATATTGTTTAAGTCCAGATCTATGATTCTATTGGTTGTAATTTACATTTAGAAAGATTCTGAAACATATTTTTGGTTTAGTATCAAACTTGTTTATCTGATGCATACTTGTTGCCAGGTGAGTAGTTAGGATGTGATAAAATAAAAAGTTGGATTTCCACATACTCACAGCACCGAACCGATCAGAGATACAATGATCCGCCGCGGACCTTTGTCTGCTTTCAAATTTGATTCAGCACATAATTACACTTACGCCACAGGCTGCATCAGCAAATCGAAAAGGGAAATTAAATCCTCAGGAACACCAGAGACAATTTCTCCACAGTAATAATGGATTCCAGCAACCACAGATATTTCAAAAATATAAATATGGCCTCAAATACGAATGAAAGTTACCACATAGACCAGGGAAAATTATTTCTCATCAGCTAAATATGTTTAAAAAGTTAGAACGGTGGGAGATCATACATCTATGAAAGACAAATGAACTGGAATTAATTATTGAAGAGAAGAAAAAATAGTCTTTTATTACCTGAACTATTCAGTAAATTGTATTGTATTACTGAAAGAGTGGCTGGTATTTTAATCCCCTGATAATGAGAAACTGGAAGGACTGTCAGAAGCAGTTGTTTCTGGTGAAGTATAATTCACAGTCAATCAGATTTCTTCACTTGAGTGTTTTTTGTTCATCTATCAGCTCCTTCTGGTTCGAAACTTTGACTTGTTGATTCTTGCTTTTTCCACTTGATGGCAGCAAAATCAAACAAACAAGCCTCTTGCAATGGGAAGAGGATGTGGTCGATCACTTATTTTTAAACATACCCAGCAATTAGTAAATACCTATTAAATAAGAAAGTGGTTAACATGCAGCCCAACAAACGATTTCAAAGAGCAAGACATTTTCATGGTTAAATGAATAAATTTTGATTATATGTTGTTGGAAGCAGAACAACAAATGTAGATCCTGTCAAGTAATCGAGTATCAAAACATATTTAAACTGGTCCCATATCACCAAATACACAACTAACCATGATTCTTTTAGATTAATTGAAGCACTTATTTAGCAAGATTTCACTCCACATTTTGGCCCTATTTCGCCCCAATGAACTCTGAATTCTCTTTAATTTTGTTTTCTATTAAACCAAAGACCTTTTCCATTTAATTGCATGTGAGTTTTTTTTTTATATTAGGTTATGTTTGCTTTCAAAGAAAATGTCTGTCACGACAAATTTGACTGCAAACTCATTGTACCATGATCCATTCCTAGGAAATTAAACAAGACCCAAATCACATTAATTTGCAATTAAGCATATTATTTGAAGGTTCCAGGGCACCGGGGCCCTCTTTTGTAATTTCTCCAAATAAATGGAAGACATTAATTTGTTTTAACACCATGCTGCCACACTGCGCTTTGATGAGAATTCAATTGTAACTTAATTTGATTCGACATAAGGAAAAGGATTCTTCTTTCTGCTGTGTTTATTCATTACGTTAAGTGGAGGTTTTGACTGCAGGGCGAACCATCAGTTTGATTTAAGAGCTTAAACATTGAAGGAAGCAGCTGTTAAAATAGCTTCTCTGTTATTGTAATTGTTAAAACATGGTTTGCAATAACAATATTTTGTTTGATTTTATTTTAATGCAAATACTGCAGTGAAATGACATGTTTATTTTAGTAATTTAGTCTGCACAGACATATGTGTGCTGAACTTCAAAAGAAGCCTCTATAATTCCCTAAAACAGCTGGGCACACGATTGTTTTAGTAAAAGTCACTCAAATAGAAGGACAGTGCATTTATTAGGGACTAATTTAAGCTGTGGATTTGTAGAAGTCAGTGCAGTGTATTACTAGAGTATTTTGAGTCGGAGGATTGTGGGATTGAGTCCAGAAATCTACAATTCATGCTATTCATGTCACTGAATTCAGCTGCATGGATCATTTCAATTGTTTTTGAACAACAATGGAGCACTAAGGCACAGAAGAACAAGATCTCATGCTTTGGCTTCGCTGACGATACTTTGTAAGATTAATTCAATGTTGTTGTTGTTGGTCCCTTAATGTATGAAAAAGCATCATTGGTTTAAAAAACATGACAGTAATCTAGGGGAAAAAAGTAGAGGAAAACTTGCATCCTGTTCCGTTTTTCAAATACTAGTACATAATAAACTCTAAGCAAGTTTACATTGTTGTGTGTTTTCACAATTATCTCAATTATTAAAATTCTCAGTGGGTATTAGTTACGCACCAGTCTATTTTGAATCAGACTTATAACACTGCATATGTGATACTCTTGTAACCCAGTTTGCAGGTGCTGAAGCAGACATCCTCTGCCACCTACAGTAAAGTGCGAGCTCCCAGCTTTTAAACAAAACACCACATTTCTCTGCACTGGCAATTACCTTCATCACCAATCACACACTGATTGATACAGCATACTGTGTGCTGATGACACGCACAAACCTTGATTATTTTCATTACCATTAGCCAGGGGCCTTGATTGCACACTATGCAAAGTTGTGGGGTGATTGAAGTGAAAATGAAAGTTGAAAGTTAGCTGGAGATTAGGTCATGTTGTGGAAATGACTAGAGTAGAATCTCAGAAAATAACAAAAAAAACAACATTGCTAAAAATTGAAATTCACCTCACAGTTCTTTTCCCCTCTGTCTAGTTTTGTTGTTTGCCTTTAAGACATTAATCACACCTTCTTTTCACCTTTTCAACCCCTGTTCTCTCAGAGCTTCCTATGCTGTTGTCTGTCCTGTCGTGTCCAGAAACACACACAAACACTCTCTTGGGGCTTGGTAGCTATATTTGGCTCATGCTCAGCTGCCACAAATAAAGAAAGAAACTGATAGTGGGCTAAATGAGCTGGCCGATAGCTCGCGCAGCACAGAGGTTGTTTCCATGGTAAATTGCTGTCCTAACAATTCCCTTTTTGTTGGAAAGACGATGGTGGGATCAGTTTGATCCCTGAGAGGCTTTGAGAAGGACCTTATCTTTTGGGAAGCATTTAATCATAAATTAAACGGTGATATGACTTTTTCATGATAAGCATGCAAAGAGTCTGTTGGATGGATCATTTAGTGTGTTTTTTTTATGAGACTGTGGTGGATATTGCTCTGCATCAAAGAAATCTTGAGCTTTTTTTGTTTTTTTGTTTTTGGCTCATTTTGAAATTTTGAAGGAAGCCAAAGGCTCCTTTCATTTGCTTTTGGCAGCCAGATACCAGAAGTTTATTTGGCTGTTTCAAGAGGCTTCCATGTCATGCTGTATAATATGAAAATGTCTAATTTAGTAGTAATAGTCAGGCTTTCACAATATCAGATTTTCACCACCTGATAATCATGACTTCAAATAATTCATAATAATTCAATAAAAGAGAAGTCTGTGACAAAACAAGAACAGAAAGAAACTGAAATCATTCGCTGAAAATTTTCACAGTATTATAATATTTGTAGTATTACACAATATCAATATTTCATTTTAGTATATAGATTATTGTTGTTACCAGTGTAT
>JAPZDY010000016.1:7427807-7441350 GCA_029783645.1 Ctenochaetus hawaiiensis
CTTAGTCTCTTTAAAGAGAAATAAAGAATAATATGTACAGTAATTCAACATTTCTGTTGTCAAATGAAGCAAATAGCAAATTTGGCAATTAAGTTTTGGGAGTTTTTTTCCCCTCAGAGATCACTGAGATTTAGGCTTGTATAGATGGTACTCACTGGCTTTGTTCTTAAGATGAAACAATACAATAAAATACCTGAGTATGTCAAAATAGAGACGTTGCGCCTGGCCCAACGCGCTCTGTCCGGGATCCCTCTCCTCAAGACAAGATTTGAGGCATTTTTGGGGGCCAATAGCAAAACACAGCCTGTAGAAAATGTAAAATGATACAATCTTTATCTTCATCCATATCTTCTGTGTCATATTAAAGGAGACTCTCTCTCAGATATCTGATCCAGTAATTTTGGCCTGTACTGAACTGATACTAAATATCAGATCAGATCCCTATTGGTAGTCAGTTGTGATTGTGTTTAGTACCCTCATATCATATCATATCTTGCTAGGTAAAATTATACAGCTCCATCTGGAGAAAACTTAAATCACAGACAACATTAAGCGTAATGGATGTTAGTACTACTGAGGAATAAATGATCAGTGCTTAGCATGGATGTCACCTTCTTGAACAAGCTACAAGCTTATGTTATATGTTGTACACATAAGTTAGAGAATGCCTCATCGGTCTCTCTTATCCAGGTCTTGGGGACAGCTTTCACTGTATTTTCCCCCTGGATTTTGATCACTGCGTACTGAAAGAAAAAAAAATAAACTGTGCTGTCACATTTCAGTCTGTGCTCTAATTTATATTTTTATATATTTTCATATACTTACCACTTGAACGTGAGGAATGTGAGTGATTTATTTCCACACACTGGAAAACATGAGTAAAAATTAGGGCTGCAGCTATCAATTAGTTTAGTAATGGAGTTGTGTTGAGGTGCTAATCATCTGATCAGGCCTTGGTACGCGCTTGATTTGGCGCTACTGCGGCTTTGTTCCCATGGGCCAAAGTTTGAAGAAGCGCGTCAGGCATTAATCTGTGGCGTTTAATGTCTATTGTGGGAGTGGGTTGGTCCTGAGCTGCATTTGAGTTTCCCCTGTTAGGCATTAGTGGCGTTACCCGTTTGGGTTGCGTCAGTTTTTGTTTTGTTTTGTTTTTTTGTGTGTGTAGTGTTGTGGCGACGTGGTTAGTGTCAGCTGTTTTCGGACAGTTGTCTCGGGAGCACGTCTGCGGGTTTTTGCGAGGTTGCCTGTTTACAGGTCACTTTACAAACCTGCTGGTTTACGGTGTGTAAATACCCGCCGCAAGCCACAGTGAGTTTAGTAAGATCTGGTTAATAATACTGCTGGGGCCAGCTTTGCCTCACGTTTGCTTTTGGGGAAGGACACTGTGCATTCTATTGAATCTGGTTAATAAATTGTTGGATTTGCAGCAGTAGAAACTTAATTTAATTCGGGATGGTTAACTTTCATATGATGCATCAACAGCGGAACGATCCTTTGCTGATGAAAGTTAACCGCGTCTGATTTACGTCTGATTTAAGTTTAATGAGAAGGAGCACGCATTCATTTAAGACCTCATGAGTTAAGGATGCTAGTGGGAAATCTTTGTTGTTTTTAATTGTCATTGTCAATGCACAGGTCACTAGAAGGACCAGTGTCCCGTTTTGAAAGCTAAAAGTAAGCGTAAATCTGTCTTACCTGCTCCGGCCCCTGTCCTGTCACGTTTCAGGCTTCCAGCCCCAGAGCCTGAATGTGATGATTAAGGTTTTGAGCCTTTTATTGCAGATGCTGCAGTGTCATTGGTTGGTGGTGAAACAAAAGAGAAGGCAATTTTGTCATCCAACTTCCGGTGCTTCCGGTAACTGCTTTCGAGAAGAGAGATCAAACATGACGACAAACGCAAAACTGTGTCGTTTTTCTGTTTTCAAATCAGAATGGAAAAATGGTCCCGTTTCAGTAAGGAGGTTCAACAAACAAAATCTTGAACTCTGAGTTGACTTACTCTCAGATTGAACACTGAGTTTTCGGTTCCAGAGCAGCTGATTTGAGTTAGTTCAATTAACTCTGATCAGGTTCACTCTGAGTTAATCCTGAGCAGCTCGACTATAGAGTCAATTTAAATAGAGTTCATGGTTTTTTGGTAATTCTACTATTCTCCAAAACTTAGACTGTGATGGCTTGCCCATTAAAATGATCTATAAATGAAAATAAATATGGCAGTATGATTCTAAATACAAATTTTAGCTGTAATCATGTACTTCATAAAAGCTTAAAAAATAAAAGCCTTCCAGACATCATCAGACCATTAATGTATTAATCAGTCACGTGACTGCTGATTTCTGTTGGCAGACCTTCTGTTAGAGATGTTGTGTCTTGGAGTTCCTTCGTCACAACAAAAAAATATATCCAATTATTTTGTTTTATTTGTCATGTATTCTAATTCAATTTGCATATATATATAGTTTTGTATCAACTTAAAATGAAATGTTGGCTTGGAGTTAGACTTAGGCATAATGGGCTCATGGCAGCGCCTCACTTTAATCATATTTGATGTATTAAACAAAGTAATATTATTTCCCATTGAACTCTACAAAAATGTGTAAAATGTGTTTCAGGATGAGGCACACTCTCCTGATGGCTCTGCATACAGTTGCCCTATTAAAGTGTTCCACCTCGCAATTACAGAAAACTACTGTTTGAAGAAAGCAGCTGAAGGAAAAAACCATAGGTCAACACATAGAACCAGTTAAACAGTACCAACCCATGTCCTACTCTGATTGTTGTCCACAGTGAGCTGCAACATAGCCATACCAGGCATTTTGCTCTTAGACACAGAGAAAAGCAGGTCAATGTTATCAGCTCCCGCACACCACCCTGAGCTTTGTGGGACTGTCTATTCGCAGACGGTGCCATTGACTTTTTTCTTTTTACACTAGAACTAAGCATCTGGCATAAATTGGGTTTTTGATAAAAAATCTAGTGTTCCTGCTGTGGAGAGATGGCCGGCATGTCTTGTGAAAATGAAAGGCATTAACAAATAGAGCCTTACATGTATTAGGAGAAGACACACTGGGTTTCACACAAGATAAAGCACAAAAAGCATTTTAAGCAAATTTTAATATCATACAAAGCAGCACAATTGCTTATCTTCAGGCTGTTGTCACAGCTTCATTTTAATTTTAAAATGCTGTGCTGGCACATTTGATATAAAATCCTGAAATTTACGTCCTGAATTTGCCAAACACTTTAGCATATTGAGTGTTAATAGGACATGTTCAAAACTTATGAATGGGTGAATAAAGCTGGACAAAACTGATGATTGAACACTATCACAAAAGCTGTAAATGTATATTTAATCTAAGATAACATTAGTGGACTCGTTGATAGCTTTCATATAATGTTGAAACAGTCATACTTGTTGATAGCCTCTACTATACAGACTATGCAAGGTTGAAAATTGCAAATTTCCCTAGTTGCATGCATGCGCGCACACATACCAGGCAGAGCAAGCCTGCGTTATTAGTCCACAAAGTAAGTCCTCAATATCCGAGTCACCCCATGGCACTTCATGCTTGATTGCACATGCTGCCTCACTAAGGGTTGCCCCGGTTCACAGCTTATAATTGCCTTCCCCTTCACAGGTGCCGCTTCAGTAAATATGACAGCCTCATTTTAATGTGCCTTGAAAAACACAACCCAAACACTAATGGCGCTTTGCATGCCTGAGCAAATCGCTGCAGGTGTCGCCTAATTATATCACCCACTTGTACCCTAAGCTGATCTGTAAACAGCGGGGACGATCCCATCTACGCTATCTTTGCCTGTCCGCCATCGCTGTGATTGATTACATCGAGGCCAGCTCTCCTCGTCTGGTCTTGTACTTTCACAGAGGCTCACTTTTTGCTGGAGAAAGATAACGCTTGTCCAACATTTTAATGGAAATTTTTGTGTTTGGGGTTGTTTGGTAAGCGACATGTCCCACTGTGTGGGGAAAAAAAAAAAATACAACCAACGTCGTTATATTCTGGGAAGACTCATTTAAATTCCCCCTGCAGGTGAGGTGTTCAGTTTTGTGTTATTACAATTAACTCCTCCACACCTGATAATTTCAGGTGCAGTCATTTATATCCAAAACATAAGCTGAAGTTTTGATAGGAGGAACATTTTAGGCTTTGCATGTAATCGCTTGCTGTATTAGTATCTCTTTTACTTTATGTTTTATATTGAACATAAGCACACTGGCAAGGCTGATTTATTGATCTATACTTTTGGTTTTATCTTCCGTGTCCACTCTCCCCAGACAAGAAGTGATAAGATCCTGTCTTTGCGAATAGCGGGGACGGAAAGTGGCGAGACAGGTGGCAGCAAGAGTGAGAAAAATGAGTAATCTTTCCGAGATCAATGACTATCAGTCTGCTGAGGCAGATGAAGAGAAAGGTGCAAGTTTGTCACTCAGACCTCAATACTGCTTGACATTTCAGACTCAGATCAGTTAAGAGATGCTGCCCATCAGAGGTAACGGGGGATGGATAAGGTCTTTGTGAAACCCTTTACTTAAGACAAGATAGCATGTGGTGATTGGGGTGTTGCAAGTTGACATCAAGTGATGAACCATGTGACTAATTGTCTGTTTAACCTCACAAATGCTTGATATGAACATTAGGTAGGAGACTTAACCACACATGTTAACTCTATGTATCATTTTGGACTTTCATCTCTGGTTAAGTCAAGGACAGGAAAACACTGACATTCTTAAATTGAGACAGTTGACGATTACTGCAGGTGAGGATTATAATCACTTTTTTTAAAAATGTTAACAAACCAAGATGTTATAGATTGTGCTGTAATTGAGTGTTAATCATGAGCAAGTTCACAGTTACAGCTCTGGTAAAGTTTTCCCACCTCTAAAAGAGCAATTTATTTCCTGAAGAGCATAGTGGTTTTGTAAATACTGTCTGTGAGGTGTTTCTTCACATATTCATTTTCATTTAAATGAAGGCACTTTTCTCTTCACTTACTCTACATTACTCTAAAAGTCAGGTTTTTCATGTGATGCTGGTTAGATTAAATACAAAGCCAATGTCAGGTTTTGTTGCTTGGTTAATGATGTTGTAAGGCTAAAACTGTTTGGTAAAATAGTCTTAATTTCTATTGACCTCTAGTACTTTAAAAAGGGAAAAGGACGAAAGAACCTTTTATGATTAATTAAATTCATTGAGCTTGAGATAGTGGTTCTTAAGGAAGCCATGTTCTTTCCTAATATAAGAATATAAGAACTCCATTGCTCAATCTTTCTTCTACAGCTCCCATTTTCTCTTTTCAAAATCACTTTGTAATTGGACTCTTCCGAAACAAAATAGCCTTTTTCGCACCCATTAAATGCTGAATTTTAGCTGCCCCATCTGTCAGCCGTGCCTTGCTGCAACAGTGTTACAGTGGCTATTGTCCAGACTTTGTGTGACATTAATGGAACAAGATGTGGAGTGTTATATTTACCTGTCAGCATCGTTGATGGATGAATCATTGCTCCTGTAATGTGGGGACGAGTGCTCCGTACCACAAGGGCCCAGCCCCCACTGTTTTTTCTCATACGTCTCACCCTCTCACGTCCACCCTCATTGTTTCAATAATTTATTGGTTGGATATAGTATCTCTATGCCAGAGAGAGGTTATGATTGGTCAGTCATCCTTACATGTTTTATTAACCATCAGTCCACCAGAGACTGTTTGGAAAGCAGGGCCATGGCAGAGGAAGGCCTGAGGCGATGCATCGCCTGACTTTGTGAAACTTGGCTGCATCGAGGAAACTGAGGCCTCTGCTGGCCTCTGTGCTTGTAGCCTCAATGGCTATATGATGTGACTGTGGCTTTATTGATGTAGTGCCAGTGCCTACTGTTGGCAGCGCCGCCGTGAGCTGGATGCTGCGCCCATTCCAGCTGTTTAAGCAGTTAAGTCAGCTTCTACACTAAACACTACAATGTACATGACAAACATGTAACCACTTTTGATGAACTATGACAAAGTTACTATTGTGCTGAAGTAACAAATGAAAACAGGTTTTGTTCTGTGTAGCATTTTGGCTCTTGTTCTTTTTTAAATTAACCAAACACCAAAATGTTTTATTATGTGTTCTTTATCTGCCACTGCAGAGTTAGACTTGCAATTAGTGATATTTTGCCACTTGAGGGCAGCAGAAACAAGCTGTAAACCAAATGTTGACACCTTGGAATTTTTTTGGCTAACATGTTGGCAAACAGTCACTTATTTGTTCATACGGCAACAGACAATGAGCAGCACTGGCAGCATGCTATGTTGACAAGCTAGTTGCTAACTTGTCTATTTGTGATTTGGTGCTGGGCAGGCAGAGTCCAGTTGGTTTTAAAACTTATTTGCTGCTGCATCTAAAAACAACATTGATAAGAGAAGCAACGCTGACCTGAAACAGTCAAGTTGTAGACTGGAAAACCAAAACAATTAGCTAAAAGACATCAAGGACGATTTCACACCTACAGTTTGTTTGCTCTGGTCCAAATCAGTTAAAGAGTTGGTGGACTTGATACGTTTCCCCCTTGCTAGGTTTGATTTCACACTGGCAAAATGAAAAGTGAACCAGAACAAAAAGCCATGTGAGAGTTGTCCTGCATTCATTGCTCGCATTGGGTTGGATCGAGGTCGAATTTTGTTCATACTACAAATGAACCACCCACATGAACCACATTTATTTTCATTTGAAATGCTCCGCGTAGCTGAGTGGAACTGCAAAGTCAGGTGATAATCCATTGTGGGTTTGCTGCTACAATTGAAAACTTTCCCTTTATACGTAGTCTTTCATATCCTTGTACTTGCAGTACTTGCAGGACAATTTGGCAATTTTATAGTGATATTTTCATGACAACTATGTTTTTCTTATTGACATCCTAATAGAGATAATCTGCTGACTTATGTGGACCAATTACAATGGGAAGTTCATGCATTATTGTAGCTTGGGGGGAGGGAAGGACTCTGTGGTCACTCTTTACTGGAACAAGCTAATAAACAAGCTAATTTCCCAACCAGGAAGCAATGCATTTTTGTCTAAAAATGCACTTAATTTTCTAATTCTATTTTAAAACCAACACACTCTCAAACTGTCCTTGGTAATTTTTGTACAGGGGCATAGTGACCCTTATGGCCCTACGTCATATTTCCTTCAGTCCATACAGTCTGTAGTTGTGTATTCCTCACTTTCTATGGATGAGACTCACATAACAATGACTCCTCACATGGCCAGGGGCCATACAGATTAAGTAGGACGTGCCCGCTGAATAATATTTTCTTTTTCAAATGGCAACATGCTAAATTATTTACAAAGATTTTTTTGTAAAGCAGAATTACGTCCCACATTTTCCATTCCGTGTTGCTCAGGAAAGGGCAGCGGCAGATGGACTGAATGTAAATGAATGCATGTGAGTTTCCCCATCACCGGAATGAGCTGCGTCTTATTGAACATTTATCATAGGGCAACTGAGTAAGCGGTGAGTGACTGTTTCTTTTACAGCGCTAAAATAGTCACAGCTGTGATGACTGCAATTAAGGTGGCTTTGTGCTTTTTTATCATTGATACAGGGCTACTTTATTTTCAATGGAATTAAAGCAAAGAAAAAACACAGCTGAGGATATTTGGTCTGTTTAGAGTTGCAAATGAATGAAAAAATTCATGAGCTTTAATCATATTTTGAGATGTTTTCAGAATAAGTGATGTTTGCTTATTTAAATTCTGTGTTTGTAAATGAAATTCATTCATTTCAGACACTGTTTCCTCCAGATTTGTGTAGAAATAATGAATGCTGCTGGTGGATAATCATGACTATGACTGCACAGGGACAGTAGATGGTGGTGTCTTCTCTCACTCTGCTGCCAACACTGAATACATGAATTGAGCTCGCTCGCTCTCTCGCACACATACTCATTCACACTTGATTTGTTCTCTCCATCGGTCTGTTACATCTGAGTGGCATCAAACTCCTCTTGAAAACAGGCGGTTACATTTAATGAAGTGGTGTGGATCAACGCTGTTTTTCCACTCATCCTCTATACTCTCACATCAGTGTGTGTAGAGACGACTGAGACATACACACCCTCTGCCCCTTAAACATCATACTATCCTTTTCTCAGCTTTAGAAGCCTGGAAAAAGTGGAATAAGCCTTGCATAGACTGACATTTTGGGATTTTTTTCAGTGTTACTGCCAACACAGAACTTATTCTTATTTCATTTCTGTGTTTAATGTTTTAATAAATTTTACTCTATCCTGATTTTTTTCATAGCTTTGACCCCTTTAAAAACTTTTTGGGAAAAATTACCTTCCAAGTTAGCTTTCCATGTCTTCAATGCTGGTTTGAGGCATTACAGATTTATTATAGCTTATAGGATACTATAAATCAGATCTATAAAAAAAAAGATATTACAAAGATATTAAGATATAATTTTGGCTGTCCATTCTGCTTTTTTAGAAGAATAAGTTTTTGCTCCTTTTTTCCTCATTTTCTTCACATTCAGTCCTTCCCATAGCCTTGAAAGAGTGCCATTTAAATGATTAAATGACAAGACTACACAATAATCGAGGCTAAATACAAACATACACACAGTTACTCAAGCTGACATACTCTGGCATAGCCTGTGCTGTTTTTCATCTCTGTATTTGCATTTTAGGATTTGTTTCTCCATGTCTGAAGTTAATGTGAATGCGTCCGCCGCAGCAGCACACCCCCCCTCGCCTGTGTGATCTCTCCTCCCTCCTCACTCCCTCACTCATATCCACTCCCTCTCATCTTCCTTCCCTTTAGTTCGCAGTGAGGCAGTCAGTGTGCCTGAAAGAGCGAGAGAGAGCCACAAACTGTCACAGAAGAGCAGAGTTTCCACTGCTTTTGCGTGTCTCCTTATTTGCGAGGAGAGGAAAGAAAATAGGAGAAGGGGCATTAAGATCGACATATGTGGACTTTTTTTCTTCTTTAAGCTAGCTTTTCTAAATTCTCAGTGACCTGTCAATACCAGAGACAGCCTTAATGGCTTCAGGTTCCTTTCAAACCTGAGGCCAATATTTCTTGTTCTTGATCTCATCCCATCTTAACTTTACCCAGACTGGATTTAGGGAGCAAGCGGGCAGTAGGCGGGTGCCAGGAGGCGCCCGGCCCGTGCGTTTGGGCCGGTGTAGCGCTGGAGTGGGTGCAGGGGAACTGGAGTGCAGAGCCGGGTGGGGGCGCTGGTCCTGGCGGCGGTCCCGAGGGCGAGGAGGCCGGCTCGGGCTCCGGGTTCGGGTCTGGGTATGGTGGCACGGAGTGGGCTGAGGGCGGAGCAATGCTGAGCGCAATCTGGGAGACAGAGGGGCTGCAGACGGTGGGCATCGTGGTGCTGGTGTTCGCCTCAATCAAGCTGCTGCACCTCCTGGGGCTCATCAGCTTTTCAGAGGGTAAGACGCTGACAGAGACTGAAGAGAGAAACACAAATTAGTCGAAAGATGACTCAAAAAAAGAGAAATCTCAGCCTGAATAAAGAATCTGTTTCTGAAATGTGTTGTGAAAATTGCTAATGCATTTTCAATCAGTCTTTTTTTTTTTTTACTCGATTTCCAGCCTTTGTCGCCTTGACATGTCAGTGTTACTCTCCAGTTACTTTTGAAAACTAAATTAAGGTCAACCTAGAAGAGCAGAAAAGACTCAATGACTCAAAAAAAAACCCAACAACTACAAATGGGTTGTCATATTGCATACATTGATGTGTTTAAAACAGGAAATTTAACAGAAATGTGTGATAGCTTGTGATGTGACTGGAGGAGGAAGATTTTGAGCAGGAGAAATGTGTCAGTTCAGAAAGATGGAAAAGCTTGAGAGGCAAGTTCAGACTGAATTTCTGGAGCTGAGAAATGAGTTTCTGTCATTTTCAGGCGTCTGAGCTTATTTCATTCTGGGGGTTTTGTGTGCGTAGCTTATAAATGTGTGAACTTCTTTGTTGATATGCATCTGATTGTGCACTTAAGTTGCCTCAACCTGGCGTATTCTTCTTAGTAAGAGCAGTAGGGCTCACGAAGCACACAGTGTGTCAGGCCTAAGTAAACTGTTTAGTTTGGATCCACTGCAGTCGTCTCATTAAACAAAGTAGAGCAGCATAGTTAGCAGTCTGAGCCCGAAACCAGCCCACCCATCGGACCTCTGTTTAGTAAACACACCTTATTATCTAATGAGGATAATCAATCCTGTCTCTGGTATTGTATGTATATTCAGGAAGAAGATAAGAAAAAAATGCTAATGTGTGATAGTGAGTAGCTGGAAAAAGCTGACTTGACCCGGCAGGAGTGTTTACATGAAGCAGGGAGGTGTTGGTGTCTGGGGTTGTGTTATTTCTAAAGCGCATGGGTGTTTTCACTTGAGGGAGATGTAAAGCTCATGCTCAGCAAAACAGTTTACATACATGCTAAACAGCAGCAGAAGTGGAAACTTGCTCCCCCATCAATGTGAATTGACAAATGCAGCAGATGTGATATTGATTATTATTGTTGTGAGATGATAAAGATGTCAAGCCAATGTGTCAATTGCTGTTTGCCTGTCGGCGTGATCTGTATTCGACACAGGTGTCGTGGTACCTGACAGCCAGTCAATACAGGTATTGATGCTGTGCACGTGTCTGAAGTCATGTCTAGGAAGGGAGTGAGGCATGGAAGAGCAAAAGAGATTAAAAATAAGTTAAATTGACTGGAAAATTGCACAACTTTACAGAAATGTGAACATTGGCTTTCACAGCAACTTGTTATTTCATAGACTTGAATTCAAATTAATAAGTTGCAAATATTTTGAATGGGAGGGACTAAACTTCAAAAGTAAAACTCATGCACAGACAGGTTGGTCTGGACACAAGGCTGCAATTATTTTCATTATAATGAATCTTTCAATTACTTTCTTGACTGTTCAGCCAGGTAAAGTGCCTGTTTCGCTTGTTTTATCCAAATAACAATGTAGAACTCAAAGATATTACTTGAACTATCATGTATGACAAAGCATCCAATCCTGACAATGAAAAGGGAAAATGACAGATGTTTGCTTTTTCCATTTTTGTGTTTAAAATAACATTTAATAAATCATAAAAGTAGTTGCAGAGCAATTTACCAATCAAATTTACCAATCAATTCAAACTCTCCAAGAGCTGCATCTACCTATTTTTTTTAAATATTGAGTTAGTGTGTTGATTGTTTTTCTTATTAGTTGATTTATCCATTCTTGTCAGAAAAAAAATGTTCTTTTAAAATTTCCCAGAGCCCATGGTGACATTTTTAAGTTGTTTTGTTTCACTTATTCTTCAAACACCCAAATTTAAATTTTACAGGAATAAAAAGAAAAACAGGAAAAAGCAATAAATCATCACATTTCAGAAGCTCTTATGATTATCTTTTTTACTAGATAAGACTGAAACAATCGGTTATCTGCCCATATCCTAATAGATTCATCAATAAAAACCAGTGAATCAGTCTTCAAGACCTTTTTGCTGTAAAGCGACAGTCCAAACCACTGAGCCACAGCCCTACTTCCTTTTTATATTACCCAGCAGTCAAAACAATTACCTTTTGTTTACATTTTTCTAACACAAATTCCTTTTTGCAGCTGTCACCTACTGCAATAACTTAAAAAATTTGTTTTTCTCCTCTTTTTGAATTTACAAAACCTCCAGGGAGGTTAAGCATGCACGCTCTGTTTAACATTCATGCAGTCAGACACGTTCACAGCTGGGAGCTGCCCACTACGATCACATCCCTCCACTGCCGGCCACCTGAGCAGCTCCGCAGAGGCATTTGGGGGAGTAAAGGTCTTGCTTTAAAAGCCTCTGCGTGGTAAATGCTGAGGGAGTTTCTCAGCTGGGCTGCAGATTTAAACTGGCAACTTTCCAGTTGTAGTAGGGAATGCGAGCTGAGAGTTTACTCTTGACGTACAGTATCGTGCACATTGTCCCATGCTGTACTGTAGCATCAGCTGAAAGCAGAGGGGAACTGAATGCTTTAAGACCAAGTCGTAGCAGACCACAAAGTGCAAATGAAGGGGAGGTCATGTCTGGCCTGCAGGGACTGTACACTCTGATCGCTTCTGCTGCAGATTGTAAGGACTTGAGTTAAAAAGAAAAAAAGTTTATTAACAGCTTCTCTCTGCCACTAGTATGCTTCCATGTTGGAGAAATATAACAAAATCATTGCATCAGCCTATGCAAAATCATCAGAGTATTGTACTGAGCCAAGCAGTCGGACCTGGCAAGCAGTGTATGGATAACCACTATCAGTCTAATTATGAATGGAGCTGGACTGATGTATGCATCCCAAGGCTACTATTTGAATTTCACCACAGCTGGCCCAGTGTGGGCTCCACTTGGCTAGTAAAATGATTTGAAGAGCCCTCTTGTTGGAAATTTTATGCTTTTGTCAAAATTTTTCTGAGTTACCTACGACTTTCCCTCGCTGATTAGCTCGGATATATTGCGGCATAACAGGGAACACATTTTTTTTGTTTTTCTTGTAAACACTTTTCCCAATTAGTTTTACACATATGCACATTTCTAAACTTCTGCTAGGCAGAGCCATTAAGGCAAAGTGCTGAGCAAAGCCTCATAAGGGGAAGACTAATCAGTGTGCTACGCAGTGATAAATAAGTCTCTGGTTCAGTCACATGCAGTAACAGCTCCCAACCCCTTATCCTCTAAATCAAACTAACACACACACAGACACACTGAAAGTACACACAATTACTCCAACAAGGATGGGACACTGTGTCAATTTGGACCCGCCTTTCGCTATTATCAGGCGGGAGTGCAGAGAGCGCCTTAGCACTGATATCCATCTCCCAAAGTTCTGGTGTTCTCTGTGTCCTTGATGGGGATTTATGGCCTGGCAGCAGAGAGAGTTAGTGTCAGCACTGACCTGGACCGGGTCTGCCACCGATTGTCTGTTTTCACTTACAGTAATTAACAGCTCATGGCTGTGGTGGGTCGCCAGGCTAACGTGTGGGAGTCTGAGTTGGACCATGAAATTTGTGAGAAGTCTAAACATAAACAATTACAGTTAAAACAAACATTATTTATATATATACATGCATATGATGGCTGGAAAATAAAACGAAACTTCTACATTATCATTTTGGTTTAGACTGTGAACTGACTGGTCATCTAAACTCCTAGTTGGATGTCAGTGGTTGCTGTAGCTATTAAGGGGGTTTTTAGGATTTAGCAATATGATGATATACACCATGAGACAAACACTTTTGGTGCTATATCCATGTTTTTGATATATCTTGTAGTATTAGATCACTGCCTGTGGTGCTAAGGTATTTGAGTTTCACTTTTAACAAAAATCAAACCATCCTGTTACTTTTGATCAAGTGATTTTCGAGGGACTCAAAGTAATTATATATATTGATATTTTATCGTCAAATTTTAATTAAAATAAAGGGTTTTGTCAACTTTGTCAATAAGTTTCAACAACTTACTCAAATTTTAAGATTTTAGGTCAAGTTTGAGGAGGAGAGAGATCCATAATC
>JAPZDY010000016.1:7450098-7466802 GCA_029783645.1 Ctenochaetus hawaiiensis
TACTGTGTGTTTGAGGGTACTTATACTCACTTAAACATAGAAAATGATTGGAGGGTACTTGGGTAATCATTACAAAACTTAAAGAGCTATACTTTAACTTTTTTAATTATTTAGAGGGGTTTTCATTACCTGTGTGGAAAAAAAGTCTTACTATTTCAACAATCATATGAAACTATGAGAGGTCACTGAGACTCATTCAATTAGAGTGAGTCAGCCATCAGCTGTCCAGGTGTGGTCAAAGATCTCTGGACCACCACCGAAGCTGGAAAAGTTAACATGCCGGCTGATGTTGCCTGTAACACTATCATGTAAACTGTCAGAAGATAAGTTTGCTCCCTTGGAGACGTGGCCTACTTCTGTGAGCCCCACCGCGGTGCTAACGGGACAGAGGGGGAGCTGAAGCACAATTGTGTATGTTAAGACCTCGTATCAGACACACACACAGACAAACAGAAGCTCTTGAGAAAAGACACATGGGTGTTAAAATCACGCACACAGATGCAGCTACGTTATCTCTCCCTGATAACATCTAAGAATAAAATGTTTCTGACAAAGAAAGAGACAGTGATGACATAAAATGCACAGCCTAATAAATGCTTTCATTACCTGAAATTAAAAAGCTATCTTGGCCAATCTCACATTGATTAAAACTCGACTTTCTCTATCATAGATCCATTTAATAATTCAGATCCGAAACTCATACTGAGTAAGAGTTTTTTGTACTTATCATATTACCATTTTGGTCCCACATGGACCGACAGGCCATCATTTGCCTCTGTGTAGCACTCGCTCTAAGTACACCTCAAAGACGCAGCAAGCTCAGCAGCAACATTCATTAAACTGGGCTTCAGCTCAAGAATTGACCCAAGATTTATTGACATAAACCAGCCATCCGTGGTCAACTACAAGACATTTTAGTTTGTGCCCCGATACAGATTAATCAAATATTTATTAGCCAGTCTTTCACGGTGTGTGGATCCAGTTGATTTAGGGCTGGAGAGGTTTTACACCCTTGCTTGGCTTCACCTTTGAGATAAATGACCTCTGAATCACAGACCTTGAGGGAGTTAAACTATGATTGATCAGTCCAGACTCATTTTGGTGCTGTCGTATTCTTACAGTCATTTTTCAGGGTTCAGGTATTTTTGCAGATTTGTCAGCTCATTCATGGAGAAGATGCTGTGTAGCAGACCGTTTAATGGGGATCGTCAACAAATCCAGTTACACTGTGTTTCATTGAATTTATTTTTTGCTGAGGCATTTTCTTTGTTTATGACCCTCCATATGGCCGCAGGCTAAAATGGCCAAGGCAGCTTTACGACTGAGACGTGCTTGTCACATTACCGATGAGCTGTACAGTATGCTGCCATGAAAGCAGCCGTCCCCCAACCAACTGATACAATTTTTTTTTTCTTTCAAGAAAGGCAAAAGTATGACATGACTTTCTATATGTGCACGTGACATGAATCAGTGAAATGTATAGACTCTATCAAATCCTCCATGTTTGCTTGATATACTTGATTCTTCAGGACAACACCACCCATTGATGCTCTTGTTTACCTTTGACCTTTGTGGGTAAGGGCTCCAGGACACAGCGTGATGCGCTCCCTACATTATCACACACATACTCAGGCGCCAGATCCATTTTGTCAATAAACTAAAAGGGCAAACATTAATCAGACAGCCGTGACCGCATGCTCTTTTCCTGCCCGATTAAGCTCCGTGTCAATCATACTCTGCTTTATTCCACTTTGGGGATCAGTTTTTACTGTCTCCATGTTTAGTCAGTGTTTTTTACCAACATTCATGCTTTCTTCTCTATTTCTGAAAGCACAGATCAGTTAATTTCGCTTTGCTTAGTCATAGTGTTAAGTAATAACTCACTAATTGTTCGAGGGGCTGAAGGATAAGTCGAAGCCCAACACATTGTCCTTGAGCTTCAAGCTAGAAAAGATGTCTGTGTGTCATACAGCAATGCATCCAAATAATGCCAGCTTCCTGTCAAGACCAATATTACTTGGGAACAAAAGCAACATCAGTCTAGTTCAACCTCAGTGAGGGCACTCAGACGTCTCCCCCCAGACTCAGGACGGAGGCAAGTGTCAGGCAGGTAACAAAAACAGATGAGAGCTTCACTGTGCCTCTTCATCCTCTAAATCTCAAAGTTATTGCGTCATTATAGAGGACAACATGAACTGGCTCTAAGCTGACAGAAGGCTCAACAGAATCAACACTATATTCAAGAGAACTTTGTTGACTCTGTTGATTACTGTGTACATTGTGGCAGATCAAAGTCAAGAGCTTTCTTTAACCGTCTGCTCTGTTTCTTCGTTAAACTCTGCAGACTGTGAGGGTGAAAAGGCTGAAACAGGGTTAAAACTTTGCAAACTTTGCTCTCAGGGGTCTGTGCTGGCATGTTGAAAACATGTCTGGCAAGATTTTAAAATGGTAGGAGATATGCTTTAGGTTGAGTTTGGTCAGGCTGCATTTTGCATCAATCAAAGCCAATTTTGCTAAGTATGTTTTGACTTGCTGTTTCTCTGGCAGCACAAGATTGAAATTTGTGATTTAGTGTTGTGCACAAGAAGGCTGCTTGCCTGGCTGTAGACTGTAGTTTTGTTATTTTGTTCATAGATGTATTTGCAAAATAAATTTATATTTTTTTTATGTTTGGAGAAGATCCTCTTTTCACTTTTGGAAAAATTGTTCAATAATTGCAACCTTGGAACTGATCTCTGTGATCTCACTGTACTCTACAGCATGTATGTGCGTCACAGGCAGGCATTCAAGACAAAAATGCGTCAGAGCAACAAATAAGAATTTAAATTTGATTGACATACAGCCAGTATTAAAATATTATATATTGACCATTTCTGGTACTGATTTCGTAAATGACTCATGACATTTCTATTTACTAAACTGACTCAGGTTTACAACACAACAACCATTTTCAGGTGTCAATTTTTCTCTTTCACAGTAGTTTTACACCAAGCCATTCTTCTGCTCATAGCCAATTTTCCTCCATGACGTTGCCAGACCAGGTTGCAGATTTATGAAGCAATTTCCACAGACTTTATTCAATGATGTAATGTTACCACTTCATCCCTTTATAGCTGACGTTTATAGAGACCTCTTATATCTCCCACCGGCCGTCCTGAGGTTGGGTGGACTGGTTATAAACATACCATGAGCTCTTCCTCTGCTATTATTTTTTACCTGCGATCACAGCCTTGAAATATATTGGCCACTGGCGTGATTGACAAATGGTTTGCAGCACTCAAGAGCTCGTCCCATCCCCCATAGCTGCCATCAAACCTTACACTGAATTTTTCAGAATTGCCTGAAGTGATAGGGGAAATGGGCTTGTGCTCTTTTTCGGCAAGGCTGTGAACTTATTACTTAATGACTTTTATACTCACCATGCTATTGCATGTAACGGAGAGGTTTTTCTGTTATTTGGTCATGATTGTGGACCTTGGATAGGCCACAATACCAGCCATGCAACAAGCTACCTTTGTTACACTGACTGGATAGGCTTTTGTCAGGGGAGCAGGCTTGGCTGTGTGTGAAAACAGTTGACACCTGATGAGATCTTAAATTACTTCCTGGCTTGAGGTCACAGGCTCCATATCATATTCACAGCATGTCTTTTACATGAATGACCTACAGTGCGCCATGAGACTCGTTAATAAGTAATGTAACCCAGTGAACTAGTTCCGGATGACTACAGTGATGCCATATTTAGGCCGCCTTGAACTTATACTTTACTGCTCTAGGATTACAAGTTTATACGCGTGGAAAATAAAAAGGAGGAGCTCCCCTTGCACTTCCTTTTATCTAACTGCATAGTGTTAAACTGTCCTGGAATTAAATTCAGGCCTATATTTCATCTGTGGTCCACCATTGGTCCACACTAAAATGAAATTCATGGCTCCCAGGTGATTTATGACCCTTGACAACATTTGTCCACTTTGTTTTATGACCAAATACTCAACCAAATTGCATTCCCATTAGCTTTAGCTGTACTTTATTTTTTTTTCTCTCTCTCAATTGGTAATTTTTTCAAATACCAACATTTAATAACATGGTGCACATTACCTGCTGAAAACAACATGCTAACAATTGTTATTGTGAATTTAATAGCATGCTAACATTAGCATCTAAAGCCAAGTCCTTGTGCCAATTTACAGTTTCACTGAACCTCTAGCTTGACTGTAATGAGCCTGCAGCCATGCAAGATATTAGAATTAGATAATAAAATTAATAAAGATAATAAAATTAGCTGCTTGCATTTTTTGTAACTAAGCATAAATGTAAAAATAAGATTAGAGTGGTAGCTACTGAAGCTTACAGCATATTGATAACAATTTATGTTTACTGCAAACAAGCTGTGTGTACTTGAGTTTGTGCTCCACTTAACTTACTGTATGTCTACTTACATAACCATAACTCCTGGTCGTTTTAAGTCTGCCAAAAATAAGAAGTTATCTCTTTTGAAGTTTCCTGGTGCAGCTTTGATCTGACACTTTGCAAAACGGTGATGTTGTCCTGAAGAACCAACTGTGGGTTAGTCTTGTGTCTATAAGAAACCCTCGCCTCCTGCATGTTAGGTCTCCTAGAAAATACCAAGGCTGCTCGTTGTCTAGGTAACCCAATGCTGTATTTCCCAGGTTACCCTCAGATTGTCCACAAGCGCGGGGTGAGAGCGCGACTCATGAGGCTCTTTCCATGCTCCACAGCCAAAAAGCCATCCTCCAGTAATCAAAGCAAGTGGCTCTTCTAAGGCTCTTTCCCTCACTCTGTCTCTCTCTGTGCTGATTTGTTTGTTGTTGTCTGAGATGCTTTTTCTTTTTGGTGGCTTTTTTTGGGATGAGGGCATACACTCACTGTGCACTTTAGTCCCACATGATTGCTCGAGCTAGAGTTCATTTTAAGGAATCTCTTTTGATCATATCACAAAGAGGCCAAAAGGAAGCTTGTTGAATGTGATTTGATGTCATATTTCTATGCGTATTAGAGTGTTCAGTCTTTTTTTTCTCAAACCCTGTTAATTGTTAAAATGTTGTTCATTTTCTACGTTATTTTTTTTTTTTACAGCTAGAGAATACATTTACATTTTTGGAAACATTTGCATCATTTTCACACGGTGAATGCACTAACAGAATGCATGGTGTTAAAACAGACATTGAAGCCATAATAATGCAGCCATACACTTATAACTGTTCAACTAATTGATGTTGTGTAAAAATGTGGAATGTAAAAATAGCTATTTTATTTCTTTACATTGTGTCAGCTGGCATCACATGTGAATACAAAGCACTAGCTTCATAGCTGCAGGTTAACTGTGGGCTGTTAGAAGATGTGGCCTTTTGGCTGTGGGCCGCAGTAAGACCCTTGCAGCTAATGAGGCATTTAGACACCGTGTCACACTTCAGGTATATGAGAGGCCCTGCGCCAGCAAAACAAGTCTCAGACGCTGTGCTGCGAGCACGGTGCAGTCGGTGACAGGGCCAAGACAGCATCTGCCATCATTACAGGCCCATTAAAAAGTTTCACAGGGTTCAGCTGCCCTCTTTCATGAAGAGGCTCTCTGCCATGAGGGCTTGTTCTGGGGTCGCAATAACTCTAATTACCACTGCTGTTGTGTTTAGTGAAGTCAAGAAGAGGGCATGAGGAATTTTGTTGTGTTTGTGAGGTAATATTTGCAAGGAACCTGATATATTGAGCACGAGGGCTTAAATTGAATCATTTAAATTGGTTTCCTTTGGTATTGAGAAGGTCGCCCAGAATTTGTGGTCATCTCTTCCTGCTAAAATGTGGCAGGTGGTAAAAATAACGTCTCAGCTTATTTGCTGATAATTAGAAAAGTTTTTTTAAGCACATGAAATTCTGGCCTCAGGATGCTTATTTGCAAGCATCTGCTCACACCTGACCTTCTCCCTACTCCTCTCCAGACAGCGTTGAAGATGAGCTTGAACTATCCGCAGTCCGCCATCGTCCTGAGGGCCTGGAACAGCTTGAAGCCCAGACACGTTTCTCCCGCAAGGAGCTTCAGATCCTTTACCGCGGCTTCAAGAATGTAAGTGACCAGCATGAGGCAGGAGGCCACCATGTCTCCTTGCCCTCATACATAATGTACACCTCAGTGGGCTTTGTTCTCTCTTGCACATCAAAACACATGTTTTCCTTTTGATTTCCATCGATTTATTCTTTTTATAACCTCCTGTAGAGTGTGGAGGTTTCTACAGCTCCACTTTCTTATAGTTCTCATCCCTATTCACTTCCACTCTGCTTGTAGAGCAGCGAAATAATGGTCAAGCAGCTGATAAATGCTATTCTGCTGAATCATCTGCGTCCTGCACTAAATGCTATCCTGTCCAATTGTGCTTACCACAGAAAATTGAAATTTCTGTACATTGTTCACTGTGCCGAGGATAAATTAGGTCATTTCTCACACATAATGTGGAAAATTAGTGATGAGCAATCAGGTCGGAGTCCTCCAGAGCAGCCCATATGAAACCGCCTCACTTCATTGTCACCTCTGGTGTCAGGCGTAATGAGATGACCCAGAATTAACTCAACCCAAATTGTCTGGCAATGAAAGAGAGGAGGATGGCGAGAGTCCTGTGATAGTGAAATTCCCGTGGGGCTTCAGTTTCCTGTTGAGCCTGCTCCGTGCTCCAGTCGAGTCCCTGCAAAGCCTGCCCATTAGTCCGCTTCCACTTGAGACAGAGTACGAGGTAAGAAGTGTACTAATGAGGCCTTTAATTTGTGCCGCACACTCTGCCTGACTTCCTCTGACGCTGAGGGACAGAATATTGAGTATGTTTATAGACAACCTTCAAGTTTTTTTTTGTTTTTTGGGTTTTTTTTTTTTAACATTGCAGATTTTGCATTTTATTTTTAGCCATGATAGCAGCAGTGTCAGTCAATCAGCGGTCTGGCGAGATAAATCAGCATCAACTATTGAATGGATGAATGTTTTATTGGATGTATAACCATGAAACTGTGTATATTCATCCATGGTGCTTTTAAACTTTGGTTAAGGTTAGACATTTTGTCTAAACCCCCTTTGTATATTTTACCTAACTCATCCACTGATACATCTCGACATCACAAGAATGATCATTGCACAATGTTGGACAGACGTCTTAAACTCTGTCAAGCACTTTGATAAAAGTCCAGGGTGTCAGATTTTATGGTAACTTTTTGTTGTATTTGTATGTTTTTAGTGATAATTCACACGTTAGCAAGCAAACACACTGTTAAACATGGTAAACATTATACCTACTTAACATCAGCAAGCTAGTATTGTGAGCATGTTGCTGATGCGAGTCTTTCACTCAAAGCATCGGTATGCTGGAGCAGAGTCAGCAGCATTGCTTTGTAATCATAGTTGTTACATCACAGATTACAGTTATTTTCTGTGCGAGGGATTAACCTCTTTTTCATTTTTTTCAAAGTGAGTCATCACTGCTGTGTAATTAGACAGATGTTGTTGTCTAAATTAGACAGCGAGAAAGAATGATGGCACTTAATTACAGGTACTAAAAGCTTTTGTCTATCACTGAGTCCACAGTGACTTATTTTTTAACTGCCAAGGTCAAACAGCTCATCTCTGTCCTGCCCCAATGACATTGGCAGAATAAATGCGAGCTTTTAAGGCCAGTCAGACTGATAGAAGCTGGCGTGGTTCCCAAGATGAGAAACATGGGTCTTTGTCCTTGTCGTTCAGGGTTTCGAAGCAAATCAAATGCCTTTAATTCACGTGGCGGGAGGAGGTCATTTGTCCTGACAACAAACTTTAAAACTTTTTATTAACTTGTAGTGCATTTGATCAAAATGAGGCTTTGTCTTTGATCCAGCAATGTGTAATTCAAGACCAAGAACAAGACGTCTTGCTCTTGGTCTGGATTTTAAGGTGTAATTTGAGTGTAAAGTCACCTTAAAGGTAAACCTGTTGTTTCATGAATCCTATGACCCCAGATTATAGGTAACAACACAATATTGTCCTCACGTTCTACCTAAATCTGCTGGGCTTTCACGGTTCAGAGTCGGGGGCATTGCCTCGGGCATTAGATTAAGACCTCACAGTTTCGATTCCATCAGCAATGATGCCTCTGTCCACAGGTTTATTTCATTCCCCAAACTGCTTATTGCCACATCGCCTCACCAGTCTCAGAAAGGAATATCACAGATGTATTTCTGATGTTATTATCATGGACGAGTAAACTCTACAAGCCTGTCAAATGAAAACAAACACATTTTCTGACCTCTCACACTATCTGATGAAAATGTCACCAAACAATGTGTAAACGGAAAGACATGCAAGGTCAAGTGGAAAATAACGACCACATTTATCATGCCACACAACATACCGCCTAGATTAGTCCGATTGCTCTCAGCCCATTATTTAAGTTTTACACAACTGTTCCAGATACATTTATGACTTCTGTAAAGAGCAGTATGTGAATGAGCTCTTGACTTTTAGCTTAGCTACATCAAAGTTTATCCTGACGGGACCTTAAGGCACTCCAGGCATCAAGTGAGGGTAACTATTTCACCGAACTTTAAATTGAATTGCAGAGGCACTGTGTTGTACGTGATGATAACTAGATAACACAGAGGCTTCTTCCTCAATTGAAAAACTGCCTCCTTCGCCAATGTCACCATGAGGCTGAGAGGAGACAAAAAAATAAGATCGAATGAATGCTGTCGTCACCGCGACACTCCGTTGACAATCATAAAGTTTAACCGACCTTTCTTTTTCCTCCAGGTTTGTGAGGATAAGTTGGCAAGGTTAGAGGAAAAAACTGACTTGGAGCAGAGCCATTCGTGTATCACTGTCATACTTAATCGGTGTGTTATTAATGTTGACAGCTGTAATTGCCCGTCTGTGTACAGACACACACGCGCACACAGGATGAACAGATTCTGCAAGCGGGGTAAAATTACATATTTTAAAAAATCTCCCTCTTCTCACCTTAAGTAGTTAATTACATGACATTCCTTGCACTACTTCAACAAAAGGTTGACTGTTGACAGCACATTCACTGCAGCGTTGAGGAACATAAACAATGCTCTAATTAACAGGAGCTCTACGAAGCAGATGAAGTGTTTGTATCAGATGCAGAGCAGCTTTGTTTTAAAGTGCATACCTTTCATGTTCAAGGTTTACTTCCAAAAGCCGAGCATCTCTTAAGTCTGCTGCTGCTGCTGTTTTCATTTAGAAATTGTTCAGAAAACTGACAGCAGGAAATTGAACATGAAATTTTGGGAATTACTGTTATTTCTAAAAATATTTTGCACAGAGGTAAATGGTGGATTAATACCATTCTTGTTTCAGAGCCTTTAATAGGAAGCTACAGGCAGCAGAGGGTTAGCTTTGTTAGCTTGTCTATGAGTGACTGTACCTAGCCAACAAACAGCTCGGTACAACTTTGTACTTTAAGTTTTTTCTTTTTTGTTTTTGTTTTTTCATTAAGTTTGATGATCACACTAGTTTTCCACGGAATATCTGCTAAAAACTAATGATATTTTTAGTTTATATTAGCAAATGTTAGCATTCAAACAAGCTAAACTCAGACAGTAAACAAGGCTACTTAGCAAATGTTACATGCTTACATGGTAAACATTTTACTACCAAATCATCAGCATGTTAAGATTATCACTGTGTGCATGTTAGCATACTGACATTAGCATTTAGGACAAAGCACCACTGCAAGCCTCACAGACCTGCTAGCACGGCTGTAGCATCTTGGTGTTGTGTAAATTTACACTTGGACAGAGCCAAGCTAGCTGTGTCCACCTCGCTGTCCACCTATGCCAGGCTAAGCTAACTGTCACCTGGCTGTTTTGCACTCAATGCACTGTCATGTAAGTACCTTCAGTCTTCTCATAACAAACTAACCCTAACTTTCAGCAAGAAAGCAAATAAGTGTATTTCCTAAAATTTACTCCTCCTCTAACACAGTTTGCACCTGCGCTTGTATTCCCACAACAATAGTAACCAAAAAGGAAAAATTAAGAATCTAAAATGGCAATAGTTTTCTTAACTTGTACCACAATCAGCAACATGATTCAGATGCTACTTATTAGTCTGTCTACCAAAGCCAGAGTAGTTTTCCATGCGCAAATGGTACATCATTTAGATTTATGTACTAATTTAACAAAACAGCACCACGCACTCTGCAGACTCTCAGCCATCATTAAATCAGAACACAAGAGCCGCCGAACAACAATATAGAGAGATGTGCTCATTCTGTCTCCCTAACTTCCCCATAATTCTTGACCTCACCTCACCCCACAAGATAACTGGGTCTCTGAGACAACAGAGGAAGAGTGTCAGGGGACTGATGCAGACAACCTTGCAGCATCCTCTTAGCTTGAAACACAATGATCCCATTTGAAGCAAAACAACAAGGTTTCATCTTTATTTTTTCACACCCACAGCTCTGTTTCCAGAAGTGGCTGATCAGACATGGTCTTAGGAAGGAGGAAACCCTGTGTACCCTGTGATTCTTACTAGGTCGCTCACAGGGAGGATATAGTTTGTCTCAGCATCACATCCCAGAGAAAGGAGGCAAAAAAAAATGACGGGAGCAAACTGTCAGTTCAAGTTAGTTCAACAAAGGCCCAAAAGATTGGAAATTAATTGGTTTTAAAAACATTTCATTTGGCCGAGCAGAAATGCATTGTTATGTTTTTACATTTTGTTATTTTCTGGCTGTTGTTTCTGTTGAATCCGTATCAGAGGGGTCTTTGTGTAATTGTCTCCACCCCACAGTCTGTTCCTTATCTTTGATTTCTCACAGCCTCCATTGCGGCTATTGTTTATTTTCTTGTATAGAAAATCCAGAGGGACATGTGCCCCTTGGTTTGGAAATGGTTTATATAGGTGATGCATTTCCTCTTTCCCAAAGATTCAATATCCTGCCAGAGTGTGCAGTGTGCTGCCTCGCACTAAGCAGAAATTGAACCAGCAAAACTAACTGCCTTTATCATTATGCTGCTCTGAGCAAGGTCATCCCTGAAGTCTTTGGTTGGCCCTTTTCTTTAAAAAGACACAAAAGCATCCATCCTGGAGGTGTTTTATAAGAGTATTCAGTCTTTTTCACTGAATGCTACCAGGCAACAACACATAGGTGACTTTGAATGACTGTGAACAAGATCTCTATTTAGGCTTTGATGGTTGGCAGTTTGAATATCACCAGATTCAACACGAGTCTTTATTCATAAGAATCTGTCTGAAACTGTCAAGGGGTGAAAGAAAATGAAAAATTACACGACAAATTATAGAATAAAATGTCACCATTGTAGAGTTGAACAGAATGATCCAGAAACGGACTAGCAATTAAGCTAAAAACAAACAAACAACTAAAATAAGAGTGCTTGAAGATTAACTTATTGTCAAAACAGTGATTTGTTTTCCTCAAACATTTCAGGGCATCTTGAACCACACCTGAAAGGGATGCCACATCAAACTTGACATAATCAGGACTACACTTCTACAACACAGCAAAATAACAAGTTTGACCATTAGAAGTCAACAAAAAAGAGATTTGAAGCCGCTGTAGGCTGCACTTCAAAGAAAACACCGTCATCAAAATATTTTATTAAGAAATAAGTGTTTAGATCAGCCTACTAAATATTTAAAAAATGCCCAAGAAACATGTTTGAAGACATGAAATAATACTTTGGATTTTTTTTCCCGCCAAAGGGTATGAATTAAAAAAATATCTCTTTTCTCTTCATTGTTTATTTTAAAGTTTAATCACAAGGACGAATATGTCTCCTTGATTTTCGTGTGAAGTACGAGCACTGGAGATTTCAAGTTTGAGGCGCACTTGTTGAAGTTGTATAAATTGTTTTTAACTTATATTTAAGGACTTATACAAAAGGAATTAGTCGCTGAATGACCTGTGCAATTCACTTTGTCTTCCAGGAATGTCCCAGTGGAGTCGTAAATGAAGAAACTTTTAAAGACATCTACTCACAGTTCTTCCCGCAAGGAGGTTTGTGTCCTATTGTTGTTCAGACAGGACCTCAAGCTTTGTTTACTGCAGCTTGTGTCGTCTCTTACAGCTACATCTTGTCCTTCACAAATGCCAGACGGACACAAATTGTTTTTCACTCTTTGATAATTATATTTACTGAAATTGCACGTCCAGAGCACTTTAGGTTAAACCTGAAAGTTATTCACTGTTGGTTTATTATCATGCAGAGATTTCACCTGAGGAACAAGAGAGAAAGCATTAGGAGGCTTTGATAGATCTGTTCAGAGAGAGAAGAAAGGCAGAGCCGTAACTCTAATGGCTCGCCACACAGGATACAATGAAAAAAGTTCTTAGCTCCAAGCATCTTGTTCTCTACTCTTATCATGAAAGAGAAAAAAAAAGCATTCTGAGGGCCTTCTTTTCTTTGAAGTTGTTCAGAAAAGCTCCTAAACTTTCCTTTGAACAGTTCTTGTTTGCAGAAGGTGTTGCTGCAGGTGTTGATTGAGCCGCAATCACAGCAGATGTTTTTTTGATACCACGTGTGTGTTTGTTCTCTCCATAGATGCTTCGACATATGCACACTTCCTGTTCAATGCGTTCGACACAGATCACAACGGCTCTGTGAGTTTTGAGGTAAGCCAAGCGGCCAGATATTTCCATAATGCTGATGCCTTTGAGTATCAGGCACATGGCTGCATGTGTGTTTTCCCATTTCTACAGGATAAAACTTAAAAAAAAAAGTAAGCCTGTCTCCCACTAAACTATATCAAACTTAGCATTTTTAAAGCATCGACCCTTCAAGCCTCTAAGCCATTACACTGGAGTATTATGTAACCTGCAACCCCAGTAATTTTAATTTAGTCAAGCAAGTCTACTTGAGCAGCGATCAACACATGGTTAATATTTATGAATAGCATAGATTTGCTTATGAGGACAGAAAAGCTGTCATTATGCCAAACCAGAGCTTCAGCGGCTAATGTGCAAGTCCATTCTGTTCAAAAGTATGGGGAGTCCCCGGGGGCCGACACAGATTATGAGCCGGCCTTGAATAACGAGGTATTTTTTGATTTATAGTGTCTGCGCACTTGCTGTTTCATCACTCCTTCTAATTATTACCTGACATAAGATCCTCGCAGAAATGTTGATTTATGGGGCTGAAATACTTCCTACATTTAATGTTCAAGGTGATTATTGTTGTTACCTTGTTTTGTTTATCTCAGGTTTGTGGGTAATTAACGCTCTCACAAAGCAAAGCCGTGTTTTTATTAATACTCAGTTCAACCTGTTTTTTCTCTGCAGGATTTTGTTATGGGCCTTTCGATCCTCCTGCGAGGCACAATCCAGGAAAAACTCAACTGGGCTTTCAACCTGTATGATATCAATAAAGATGGTTATATTACAAAAGAGGTACGTCCCTTTAAACAGTGCCACCATTGAAATGTAGCAGATTTTAAGGCAAGAGTTATTTTCAAAGGGTCACTCAATTCTAAAATAATCATTTTCTTGCTCGCATTAAGTAGCCATGACAGGTTTTGTTTAGAATCTGAGTTAAGAGATACTCGTCTGTTGAAATACTTGCCTTCACTGCATGTAAGCTGATAGAATTTCATTTGCCCCTTGAGGAAAACTTTAAAAGTGATATTAGGCCATATGAATAAAATTGACTTGACTTGACATTCGTGGTGTTCCTAGCATTAAATGAAATGACATTTTAACAAGACTCAAATGTCATAAAGTGTCATGCTAGCTGCTGGATGGGGCTGTGTTCGGACACCTCCATAAGTGTGAGCAGCTAGACTCGAGACGGCACGAGGCAGACATTACTTTCTCTTCATTTTCCAAATGTCATTTTGCAAAGCAAATGAGCACCACAAATGAACTTCCATTGCTCTTGATTATACCAGAGTAGCAGCGGAAATGTCCAAAGGGGGACATCTCAAAAATCTCAGACACATAAAAACCAAAAATTATCCTCATTGCCTCCTGTTTGAGGAAAATGTGAATGAAATTTTTGTCAGCGAGGCTAAATTGACCTTTTTCTTCATGTCGCAGGAAATGCTAGACATCATGAAGGCCATCTACGACATGATGGGCAAATGCACATACCCCGTCCTCAAAGAGGAGACGCCTCGTCAGCATGTAGAAGTTTTCTTTCAGGCAAGTGTGTCCTTAGCAGCAGCCACTGTGCTGTGAACGCCAGTCAGAGTAAAGAGGCTTTAGAAATCCTTCCTCATATTTGTTTTTCCGCTTTCCCCTTTCTCTCCCTCTCCAACAGAAGATGGATAAAAATAAAGACGGAGTGGTTACCATAGACGAGTTCATCGACTGCTGCCAAAATGTAAGCTGGATATCCCGACGCATCTCTTTCACAGTCGCTGGCACGCTTCGCATTTTCTCATTACGCTGTTTTTCTTTTTGTGCGCAGGATGAAAACATCATGCGATCAATGCACCTCTTTGAAAATGTACTCTAACTTTTGGCTGACTGCGGAGGCTTTGGAAGAGATCATCATCTTTAGCTTGGCCCGAGAACTGACTTGGACTCATACTGTGTACAGTGTGCTATGCAGACTTTTGACCATAGATAAAAAATATTGTTCATTACTTTGGGCCACAAGTAGAAGTAGGCAATATGGTGCGAACACTCTGGAATGAGCTGCCTTTTAAATATTTTATTGAATAAGTAGAGTTGTATTAAATAAAAAAACAGACAGGAGGGTTTGACTTTTCAAAATAAAAACATCTTAAATTCAAGGTTGCTCTCCACCGCCTGTCTCTGGAGTGTCTTTCTATTTGCTGAACACGGAGCTCTGCAAACAGCGTTAGCCTCCGACATTATGAACCCACGGCTGAAAAAGACATTACTGATAAATGGGCTTAGACAGGTTGCACTCCCCTCCATCTCTGCTGCAGCCTCCACTTGATTTATTTACTGCCAGGTGAAATCACTGTGACTTTTTACAACATGAAAAAAAAAGAAGACAGACAAACCTAAACGGAACAAAACATCTGACGTCTCTGGTTTGACATTCCAGAGCTGCTCTCAATTCCAGAGTGTTCTTACCCCGACGTAGTTAACAAACGTGGTCTGTTTTTTGCTCTTTGAAGGAAGCGTTTAGAGGAAAAAAACTAAGAAAACATCTGTTGTACCATTTTGATTGTAAATACTATAGATAAAGCATTAGATAAGAACTCTATGAGAAACTTTTCAACTTTGTTCATGTTTACTTGCCAACTAGAATGAGACAACACAAGGATTGTATTGATGTCAAAAATAGGACCATAATATCAATGGTTTGTCTACAGAAGCACACAGGTAGCTATATTTACCATGAGTATGACATTAGACAACATCTTTGTTATAAGATAAAATGCTGCTTTCTGTGTATTTCATTTAACCCTATGTATGTATATTCCCTGTAAAGTAAACCATCTGTCAGTATGTTTTTATCTTTGTTTCTGCAGCACTGTTTGGGAGTCTCCACTGACATCAGTGCTTGAGGTTGTTTATATGGTATTATGGTCATTGTACAAAAAAGATCGTCAGTTGTACAGTATTAAATGAAAGTTTGCTCTCGGGTTGATTTCAGGTCTTTAGATTTGTTCGTATGATTCACTGTTTTTAATCAGAGAGGGTGATCGGGTTCAATCGTTGATACAAACACTGTAACTTTGTATTATACTCATCACTTTTGGGTCGTCAGCTAATAAGCTTCCTGCTGTTTGCCTCCTCCATCTCCTCCTCCTCGTCCTGTGGGCCGAAGTCCAGCTGCCCACACCTCTTCAGCCTGATTGGTTCCTGCTGTCTGTGATTAAAGCATTACTCGGGCCGCACATGTGAGCAAACACACGGCATGCTGGGTAAAAAGTCTAACTCACTGGCATCCTCTTGCTCGTTGGGAACGACTGGATGACAGAGAAGTGTCTGGACATTATGTAAGTAACATACGGAGTGTTGCAATACGACTTTGTCTTCTTTTTCACAATGACTTGGATCTTGGGTACAGGAAGTATCCATCAAACCAGCTGTATACTTGAGAAGTGGCTGAATATTTTGCAGCATTTGACAGTTTATCGTGATGTTTTTTCATTCATACAGCATGCCAAGACGCTGTATTACTAGCAGTTGCAGTCACAAAAATCTCCTCAGTGAGGCATGTTGATCAGCCATTGATTTAGTAAAGAAAGTGGCACATTTTTCTTAAGTGTATGCTTGTGTTTTTTGGGATAATGTGTATATCTCCATCAAGAAAAGAATCAAACCTGCCATTTTTATCTTGACTTGTGTTTGTGTGCCCTGCTGTTTTCATAATGTTATAGTTTGGTTGACAACTTAAAAATATGATATAAAAAATGAAAAGTTGCTGATTAAATGAGGGATAACAACTTTTTACATTGTCACCAGCTTCTGAACAAAGTCACAATGTATCCTAATATTAACATTTAAAGGATAAACTAACTTTCTGAAAATAAAGCATTTTTAAATATTATAAAAATAAATATTTAAAGCCTTAAAGCAAAAAGAGTTAAAGAAGTTAAAGCAAAAGAATTAAACAGTAATCCTCAAACTTGGAAATTAGAAAGATACCCCACTCTGCATTGTCTTTGTTAACTACACTATGACATATGACAAAAGCCACATTACTGATTTTCACTGTGAGCTTAGTGTGGATGGAAACTAAAAGTCCCAATAAATGAAGCTCCATCTT
>JAPZDY010000016.1:7473925-7496781 GCA_029783645.1 Ctenochaetus hawaiiensis
TTCCTTCCTGACATGATGTTTGTAGCTTTACAATTAAATCATAAGGTCATAGGTGCTGATTCCCACTTATGCAGAAGATTAAATTCTCCTTCTTATAATAATACTTTGCTTACAGAGTTCTCTCCTGTGTGGCAAAATAAACAGATAAAGAAAAGTTAAAGATGTAAGCAATACCCCAAACGAAAATATGAAAATGAACGAGCATGAGCAAACAAACAAGTCTCAGACATTTTTCTGTTGTGTAATGTCACAACTGCTTCCAATTAAAAGTTGTGTGTGAACTTTTCCCTTCCAAAACACTGACCTCATATCACTGGGAAAGTTTGTTGGACTTAAAACCGAACACAAACATTTCAGGAAGAGAAAAAAAGAAACCTCGCTGAGTTGATCTGAATTGTTTTGGACAAATTAAAACAATCTTGTGGTGTTGGGTGTATTTTTTTTCTTTTTGAGATTTACATATTTTTTAGTTTGTTTTCATTGGATTTTTGGCTGCATTGCATTTTTATTGAAATCTGTGAGTTCAGTGTTTTAAGTATAAAGGCTTGTTGAGAAATATTGCTGCAAACAAATATGGCTTCCGACTTTGCGGCAGTCAAGCACAAAGCAGACTTAAACATAATTCACAGAAGGTTTGCAGAAGGCCCCTAATCTCCCGCTACATGTTGACAGATGTTACACTCTGGCTAACCTTGAAAGCCTCCAAGCCGGCTTGGATGACAGGGGCAAAGACCGTTTCGCTTTCGTTGGTGTCTGCAAACATGTCAGGGATCTGGTCCAGGAGGCTACAGGAAAGAGGGACAGGATTGTGACTTTGTCATTTCAAGTAAAAAACTCAGTGTTGATAGACATTTAGACATTTATAACTTACGAAAGAGTTTTTTTTTTGTCCAGTGACATAAATTAACTAATATTTCTTTTTTTTTAGCTTTTTAGAATAAACTCCACAGAATTCTTGGCAGTAACATTTCTATTGCTCCTGTTGCTGCACAGGCATGACAGATAAACACGAGACAATGAAAAGCTGCGTCTTACTTGAAGATAACGGCCCTAGATTCTTGGTAGTTGACGAGGAAGCCATCGAGCAGCGGGACAAACATCTCAGCCGTGTCTGAAACCACCATCATCTGAGGCTGGGCCAGAGCGCTCTTCACGTTGTAGAAGTGGAGGACCTTGTTGTAGGTGACAAAGCCGACTTTAATGGCAGAGGTCTCCACCCCTTCCTCTCTGGTGAGGGAGAACAAGCATCGGTAGATGTTCTTAGTAAGTTCATTGAACTGTTATTGACAATGGCTCAATGTTTACAGTATTCAAAATCTATTTTGTCCAAGATGTCAGAGCCGAGTTTGTGTTTGCTATCACATCTCTGCATGACTGCTGTCAGTACCTTATGTATATTTTTAAGTACACCATTACCATCCTGTCTTTAATTTAACCATAAAGCTTAGAAAATAGCTACCTAATAAAAGTACAAGACAAATCTGGTTTATCTTTCCAATGGCTGTCCTTTACAAGCACTTTTTCACCAAATAAACAGGCCATTTCCCATCATGTCAAATTACCAGGTTTAAACGTTCATCAAGGAGTGGAATAACATCCAACATGGACTTGTTTATTAATGTTTAAGCTAACGTCCTAAGTGGTCATCCAGTGGGAGAGGAAAGCATTAGGTGCCACAGCTTTACGAAATTCAAGTAAATGTTGTTTGGGGAAGAGAACAACTGAACCCATTCACTTATGAGTCATGCCCCCAGCCTGTTGTTCTTTGACTTCTTCTCAGGTTTGCTGTAAATTTGCTACCAGTTTTACTTTGTGAGCTAAAAGGGTAACACTTAATATCAATTTGTACTTATTAAGAATATATTAATTTGCCTGTAAGAACTGCTTTATTTAAAACCAAAGTAACAAATGTATTTATTTATAATTAAAAACTACGACTTTCATATAGGTTAAATTTAAATGTTTGCCAGAAGACAAATTTCACACTTTGCTACAGTGAAAATCTTACAAAGCCTACCGAGTGCCACATGCAGAAATAGAGACGTTACAAAACTCCTGACATTCAGCAGAAGACTGTGAATCAGGTGTAGAAGTAGAAGCTAGTTTGAACCAAAACCATACATCAAAACCTTTCACTCTCAAAGTCATTTAAAAGCATTCTTTGCTGACACTGCCAACTGCAGTTTGCAGGCCTCTCTCCCTAAATCACAAAGACACACCAAGGAACGTGTAACCTGGCTTAAAACCTTTGAAGTAAATATGCCACTGGTCAAAAATAAGCCCGAAGCTGCTCTTTGAACATTAGTTACAGGTGATGTTGGAAATACCAGTTCTTTCTCACACTAGACAATGATAAAAACTGCAAGTGATGACAAAAAATAGTCCATCAAAACCTGCGTTTACTTAAACCAAGCTTTATCTTGACTGAACTCAGTATGCATTTTGGCAAATACTGCAGAATTACATGAACCATATAAAAAAAAAAATGCAGGATATCCTTATCCTTGAATCTAGTGCCTGCAAGAGCAAAAAGTAAAATATTCAAACACAGCTGAAGAGATGGCTTATCTAAAATACACTTCAACCAAATGTTTTAGAGATGATGTCATGGCAGCAGACTAATATGGATAAACTGCTGCAGGAAGTAATGAGGTGAAGACAGGACAAGAAGTTCAGTTACTTGAGAAATAAGCAGGGTTGAAGTGCATCATCCTCTCCTGCGTACCATTAAACCGGTGCCGTCTGTTCAACACAGTCTTTTGTTGTGGTTTGCTCTTAATGCCTCTCAGAGATGAGAGCCTGCACTATGCGATGGCACCTTCGCTAACCCATCGCCATCTTGTGCAAAACTCAGCTAATGATAACAATTGAGCTTGCTTGGTGTTTAAGAGTAAAGGGAAGACCATTTTTGGCATTGCATTTGGTGGATGTGCACTGTTAAAACAGCTATAACATAATTTCAGCACATTATAGTCCGACTTGTGCTGCATGAGTGAGTGTCTTTCTTATTTTTCGCATGTACCTTGGGAGATCCTCCAGCAGGGTCTTCAGCTCATCGCATATGAGTTTGACCAGTCCACTTTTAATGTTGCTGTAGGACACGTCAATCATGAAGATGTAGGCAGGAGGGCTTGGGATCTTGTTGTTCTGTGAGAAAGAAATCAGTTAGTTGCTCTTTTAAAAAACACAAAGCATAAAATACCTTTTTTTTTCTCAAGGAAATGAGAAAAATAGTTCCTTTTGAAAACTTAAGCTCTTGAACAAACTTTTAATAAGAAAAAAAAAGTATTATTTTCAGTCTTGTATCCTCTAATTTAAGGTCTTAATCACAGCATATCAAATACTGGCCCAAATACTCGGCTCTACCCATGTGCCTTTCACTTCACATTTCTGTTATTAGTTCCCTAATACCAGATATGTTACTGTTTGTGCTTGCATATAACTTATCTGTGGGGAGACACTGACTGTTATGAATTCCTGGAAGGAGGGCAACGGAGTGTGTGTGTGAGGGGGGATTGTTGGTAAGACATTGTTATGTTTCCACAGTTACAATCCGTGACAAGGCATTCACCTTGAAGCTTTTGTTTAATAACTGGCCTGCAGATGCGGTTTATAAATGTTAATAAACAAAGAAGAAGTAGGCCAATGGAGATTCAGATTTGCCAGCAAACCGACCCTGTAATGTTCCTGCAGCTGCAGCCTCCGTGGGGACACGCGGCCGATTGGCATCACTGTCTTTTTCGTGTTTGCAAAAGAACTGAGGTGAACGTGTCGGTTTTGATTCAATTATGACACACTCAGCTTGTCACAAATAAACAGGTTTCAAAAAAGATTTCTTCAGAAACGTATCATATGTGATTTGACAGACTTCTGTTAGTGCCAACCATTTTAAGCTACAAATCTTTTATGACATTTTCTCTCATGCTTAAACTTCACACCTGCAAACAATCCCTGAAAATAAATCTTGTCTTTATTCATCAACTTAGTCCACTCTCCATAAAGTGTATTGAACAGCAGCAGATTGAGCTGCAGTCCTGTACCTTGCAGTAATCCAGGGTAGCAACAAACTCGTAGGACCCGAGGGACAGCTCAGGCCTCTCATAGAAGTCCACCCTACGGCCCATATGGTCGAGATGCTGGAAATAGAAGGCCGGCACTGTGGAAAGATAAAGGAATACCCCTGAGTATAGATGCGTGCTTAGTATATTCAGAGTTAACTGGCCTCTTGTTAATTTCCTTTTGATCTAAAAAATAGTGTGATGTTGAGGATGACATAGCCTTTTTTCTGCATTGTGCTGTACCTTCACTGACACAGTTGCAGAAACCACACTGGTAGCGGCGCCCTCCGTCGATAAACTGCATGTAGGGACACATGTAGGCCTTGCATCGATTGCAGCGGATCGGGCCTGTCTCACCGTGATTCACCACATATAGAGGAGTCTACGCAGGGACAGAAACGAGAAGATATGATGCTTAAGTCTTCAACACCCTTAAGTTTAAAGAAAAAAACTCTTGTCAATGTTCCTTTAAAGGACACTGATGACTGTTAAAGCTATTACATCATAACCTAATTATTCAGTGTCTAAAGAAAAGTACATCTAATTTATGAGTGAATCAAGACTTATCTCTTTTCTGTTACAAGATTTTTCAGTGCCTTCATTCCACATGATGTTTCCCATGCAATTTATACTGCACATACCAGAAGAGAGGCCTCCTGTACAGATTCAATGGCAACCAAGCAAATCACATTTGCATTTTCACAACATTAGTTTCAAATGTTTGCTTCAAATAACCTGAAGTACCATGAACACATGCTGACAAGGCAGCACGCAGGTTTATTTTTTTATTTATTTCAAAGCGAGTAAATGTCTTAACATAACAGAGCTGTTTATCCAGTGCAGGGAACAGGACCTGTTAGCTGACAAAGCATTGCACGCAGCATCCAAGCACAACATCAGACTCTTCTGAGTTATGAACAAACTCAGGGAATTGTTTGAGTTTTACTAGTTTGGTGTAATTGTAGTGTGATTATGCACCATTTGCACATGATGGAATCAGATCTGAGAGTGCATTACACTCAAGTTTCAGTCCTTTTGTATAAACCACCTTTCTTGTTCAGTGCTCCCTGCAGATCTGACATTAGCTAATTAGCCTAAAGTCAGTTGAGAGAAAGCTGACATTGCCTTAAAAGGCCAATTGGTGCGTGGGACAGGGCCAGCGGAGGAGGGAAATATCAGACAGGATTGTTGGATCAAATAAGATCCAACAGAAGGTCACTCACAGGACAAATTAACTTGTGTAGTACACAGAGACATCTAGTGAAGGAGCTGGGTGGATTTGACAGTTGAATATTCTTCTTTTCAAAAGCACATTTGTCCATCTCTATACTACAGGAAAATGCCACATTAGGACAACATTAATAAAACCACAGTTGGGTCTAATACATTAAAAAAAATAATAAAAATAAAAACTAAAATGGGTAAATATAACAAAATCAATTAAAGATGCAATTATTTGTTTCCACTACTTTAGAAAACAAGTAATTTTTCTAAGTTTAATATCTAGTTTTTAAGATGACCTGGGTTAAAAAAAGAAAGTTTTGTTGTGGGGTGAATATTTTTGCATGTAAAGTTTTCTATAAGCAGAATTCAGGCCCACGGAAGATGATTTTTTTTATGTTGCATGATTGTCTTCACTGCATGGAAATGTGAAAAGTGCAGACTTGTTAAAAACAAGTATGATGCATTGATGTGTTAACATGCAGAGCTGGGAAAAGATACTTAAAACTGTCCACACGATGCTGGATCACAGCCTACTCAAATGATGGATGCTTCCCAGCAAAAGGCCAACCACCACAGAGAAACTACCAATCTGTGACACCGGTGTATATTACTGTTTATCGTTTCCTTCAAGAGCTGGACCTGGAAAATGTGCTTTTCACAGCCAAGCTGCTACAAATCTGCTCGGTCTTTCTCTCTCTTTCTTTTTTTTTTGGTTCACCTTAGCCTGAAAATGTGCTGTTGATATTATTTCAAATTTTGTTTTTAGATAAGGCAACTGGCTTACATACAACACAATGACTTACCTCGTTCTTGGGCAGATTGGCAAAAGGTTTAATGATGGAAGCCAAAGGCACTTGGCACTGTTTGGCCAGATCAGCGGTGCAGGGGAAGGAGTAGGTGGTGCAGCGCATGAACCTGGGACTGGCGTTGCCTGGGAAAAGCAAAAAAGACCTCCATGTTTCAATTCCCATTATCAGAAATCAAAGTCAATAATTCCAATATTCAAGGAAATGTTTTAAGTGGCAAAAGCCAATGTATTACAAGGTGGAATTACCACAAATGATGTTGAAATTACTGAATTTAAAATGTGGTCAGCATGATCAAGTACACTGGCTGTTTACATATGACATTGTTTACATAGATATTGTGAATGAAAAGTGGACTTAAAAAAAAATTCTTCTTTTTTTTCATCTTCATTTGCCATATCTTTCTTCATCAATACCTTCAAGTCATATAAGACGTCTGTCAGCATTTGATATTATGTGACTTGGCAAGCTAACGTTACCTGATATAACTAACACAGAGCAGTTTTGTTTAGACACAGTCAACAGATAGAACATGATAAAAAATAAACAAACTAATTGAGCAACATGTTACTTTGTGCTGGCTGCTTCCTCAGGATAAATAAATGGATCAACATCAGGCTTTGATGTTAGCTTTGTGGCAAAATGGTGCTCTACAAAAAGTCTACTGCAGACTACATTTCAGCTCTAGGGTTTTCAGATCCTTTGGTAATACATTCAAATGTTCAACTCTGCAACTGTTCTGAACGTAGTGAAACATCTTGCAAAATACTGTAACCCAACTACAACCAGCTTCTCTTCCTAAACCCCTCAGTTCAACGCAGCCTCACCCTGCAAGTTGACGGGATTGGTTTCTTAGATATGGGTTGTGTCTGACACTGGCTGCCTGAATCAGTGTTTGTGACCATGCCAACTGTTCCCTGCAGTTGCTCAGTGGAAATGCTCATCTGATTTTATGATTATTACTTGGTTTCCTTATGATGTGTCATGCAGCACAAAAAACACCATATGGAAATGTCAACAGGGTTACAAACTTGATTTTCACTTGAGGAGGTCTTCAAGTGTTATTCAAAGTTACCTTGGTCCTGGACTGTGAAGTCAGTGGTGACCAGAGGGGGAACCTGTCCTCTGATGTTCGTGCTGAAGACCTGCCCCCCTCGTTTTGCTTGGTCGTCCTCGATCACTTGAGTCTGAAAAAGCAGACAAATACATCAAGGTGTGCTTTTGCCTGATCTAAATACATATATCTCCAACCATTTTTCTATAATCTTAGTTTGCTTAAACCTTTTACATCACCCAACATATAATTAATTCATAAATTCACTGAAAATACTCAAAAGAGGGGATATACATGCCTTTGCCAGACACCTTTATGGGGAATTACAAGCTGCTGGTTGAGGATATAAAATGTGGAATGACAAAAGTGGTGTGTAAATATGTGAAGGTACGCAGTCCCAGGAGGATTAGTCATCTACTCACTGTGCTGGGGATAGAGTCAGGGTCGAGTTTCTTCTGAGGTGGTCCTGCCAGTCCGCCTGGTGCTCCTGGGAAGGCTCCTGGCATGCCTGGCTGGAGGCCACCCATTTGTCCCCCGAACTGACCTGTGCATGAACAGGATAAACTAGCTTTTAAATATTATTTATTGGCTACAGTGTTAAGAACAGAAGTGAGTGCAGCAGAGCTCTGTTTTGTTGACTAATTAAAAGTTGTGGAGTGGAACAGATTGTTTCTATTTTAATTTAAAAGGTAAGGACTGATTCTCCTGTGACACTTCAAACAAAAAGAAAAGCCAAAAAACAAACTAATAAAATCATTAAATGAGAATCAAGCATCAGAGTCTAACTAGATGTAGAGATTAAACACTTTTTCTAAACTTTTTACTGTGTTTTGGTTTCAAATATTTTCACTTCCTGGCTCCATCTGTTCTTGTTCATTTTTTCTGCAGAAGATTCACCTGACCATGGGGTCTGTAAGCTGAGCTAATGACCATTTATTGCTATAACTACAAATAAGTGACTAGTGCAAGCTGTAATAGTGCTTTTTCTTTTGACTGGTGTGAGCTCAACTTTTTTTTTATATATTTGCACTGACACAGACCTGCTTGCTGTGGGTATCCTGGTTGACCAGCAGCTCCAGGACCAGCCTGCTGGAAACCTCCAGGGCCTGAAGGTGGTGCCCCAGGGAAGGGTCTACCCATACCCATTGGAGGGCCCGCCATAGGAGGGCCTGCCATTGGAGCACCTGCCATAGGAGGGCCTGCCATTGGAGGTCCTGCCATTTGAGCACCTGCCATAGGTGGGCCTGCCATAGGTGGACCTGCCATAGGTGGACCTGGCATTGGTGGGCCTGCCATTGGCATTGTTGCTGGGGCTGACTGTGGTGGAGGCATCTGGGGGGACTGCGGACTTGGAGGCATCTGTGGTTGGCCCATTGCTGGAGGAGGGGGTGTTTGGAAAGGCTGCTGGGCTACAGAGCTCGTTGGAGGTGGAGGGCTCTGCATGGGACCTGGAGCTACACAATTAAGAAACAATCTGGTGAGTGCAGTGTCCTTCTGCGAAAAAACTTACGATCAATGATCTGTGACATGTATAAATGAGTCAATAACAACGTAGTGAATTACCATAGTTGCCCAAGTTCATAGCACTCATCTGATTTGTGAGCTGCTGTGCTGGAGGTGGGACCGGAGAGGCCATGCTGTTGTATGGGGACTGAGGAGGTTGACCATAAGCCGTTGTAGCAGCTGGTGGAGCAGGGTATCTGAGGAATATACAGTAAGAACAGTTCTTAATATTCAATAAGAATAGTTTTGTTCCATTTGCTCAATACTCAAAAATGTTTTCAACATGCAGTTTAAAATTTGCAAACATAACAACATCTTGCCAAAAAATAAATAAAAAAACTCCTATGGCTCATAAACCTTACATATGTTTGTGTATATCAATGTAACTCTTCCACATTTGTAGACATTTAGGTCATTAAAAAAAAATAGCAGTGCCAAACAGGGCTGTTCTGTTACCTCTGTAAATGTGCTCCATTCTGCTGGACATTTGGATTGTACTGACTGGAGACTGGAGGTGGAGGCATGCCGCCAGCAGAGGAAACTGGTGATTTCATCATAGCTGCATGGGGAAACAGACACCATGTGAGCCGTATATAAATGTTGTTCACTGTATTATTCTAGATCCACACTTGTAAGACAGTATATTTTAAAAAGGTAAAGCTTTTCAAAGGATTTTAGTGTATTCATCAATCATACAGCACATTCTTCTGTGTGCTGTGACATTTAAAGTGAAGTCATTGAAGTTACTGTATCTTTGCTTGTTCTGCTGGTGCGTAACAAGTGCACAGGGTGTGAATTATTTAAAGGCCAGAGACACAAGTTTGCTCAATATAGATAAAACATTGTAGATGATACAATGCAAACTAAGACTGGATAACAGCCATCGCTCGTATTATGGAACCACACACCTCAGGCCTGTTACTTAAAAGTTTAAATGCAAGACCAAAACTTGAAATTTAATCTCTATAAGCTTGTGAATGACAAGTCTCTGTTGTTGTTATGAAGAGAGAGCACATGTTGCTATAATGGACATGTTTCAAGAATGGACAAGCTAATCTTGCTACGTGGCAAGATTGAGCTTGTTAAATAAAGCCCAACAACCATGTTATTTGAGATTCAACCCAAATACAAGAGGAGAAGTTCTGTACCTGTTGGTGGAGCTGTAAATGCCTGAGGCGGTCCCCCATAGTGCCCATAGAGGGGCTGCGCAGGACCAGTCCCAAATCCACCTTGGTAGCCCCCCATCCCTGGCTGGGCTTGGGAGTACGGGGGTGCAGCCACATAACCCTGTTGACTCATACTGATGGAGTGACTTTTACTGTCTTCTCATGCCAGAATGAATGCGTGTTGACAACCTGTTAGGTTAAAGGAGGGAAATTTAAAAGTGTGCATTATGTATGCAGTGTTTGACTTATAAATAGAAACCAAGAGTATCCCTTAAAACATTTCACATCTACCCTTTAATTCTCTCTGTTTACATGGCCACAACAACAACTGATATTTGAACTCATGCTATCATCAACACTCATGTCACATGGACTTTTGACATTGCTTCTTGAGAGATAAGGCAGGCCTTACCCTGTGAATATTGTCTTCAAATTGCAGCATGAGTTTCTGTTTTGCTAGTCATTACTAATTAATTAGGATTAACTTTAAATTCATAACATTCAATTCTGGCTAAATATCCATATAGGACTATAATTGAGGTCCCTAAGTAAAAAACACTTCTGCAACAGTTTTGCTGTCGTCTCAAAAAAACAGAACTGCTATCATCTGCAGTAAATGATATATTGTAATGCAATGGGCCTGTAGATTTTTTTCAGTGTGGTCAAACCTCTAAAACAAGTTGAACTTTGGGGCAACTGAGTCAACAAAAATAACAGCTGCGAAATCAGCACGCCATTAAAGCGCTTTATTACTACACAATAAATCAACTTAACATGTTTTAGCCGGATAAAAAGCATTAATGACAATAAATAACTGCGGTTAAATGTCTAGTTTCATAGTTTACGGTTCGGTATCCGCCACTTCCGAGAAATGCCACGTCAAAGACCGTTATGATGGCTAAAAAATCTGAGCATCCCTGTCTTTCTCCAATTCACATCCAGATGAAAGGATATATGGTGTCGTCTTTGTCTTGCAACATGTTGGATGTAACATAAAGATTAAAACCCAATCGAAAGAGTGCAGGAATATGACAGCAGAGCAACTCGTTCACTGTTGATAACATATTGATAGAAAACATCTTGCTAGGTACGCGGAAATTACTACAAAGTTTTCCTTTGCACCAGAAGCGCTTTAATTTCAAACATACACGGCGTAAAATACAGACGTATGTGACACGGAATTACACATTAGTATTAGCCACATTTGTAAATACTGTCGCGATGGTATTTACCTGAATGTTGGGCAGAGTCCTCTTCCCTGTACGGAGCTCTCAGTGAAAGCAGAGTGCCACGTCAAACTCCAGTCAAGCACCGGTCGCTGTGTTGGTTACGCGGAGAAAATGACTCGAGTCGTACGGAAAAATAGAGACAATGTTTCCGGTCGTACATGTCAAAATAAAAATCCTAAATGGTAGATATTAGCTCTAAACTGACAAAAATTTGCCAAATACAATACTAGTTAATGAAAGTGTTGTTTTTAGGCTTAACCAAATCAAAATAAACGTTTAGTGCATCAAATTATTTGTTTCAAAACGTTTTAATATGCCCTTATCTTGTAGATAAACACTTGAACTTCCGGCTTCGATGGAGGTGATTTCAGTTGCCTTAACAGGGCTGTGAGTCGTGTCTGACGCTGTAGGCATGCGTGAAACGGAGGGGACCCATACACGTCAGCAAAGAGGATGTGGACATATGCGGTCCTTTTAGTTTATGCAGCCGCATGTAATTCATCACTATCTAACACTGAGTACCCACGTTTATAACAACTTCCACACTTTGTCATCGTATAAAATCACATTTTTGCGAGTCAACATTTTAACGTGGAATGTAAAACCAGGAGAAAAAAAAACTGAGAAAAGAAGTAAGGTTTGAAGGTGCAAAAAAACTATAGTTGCCCAAATACAGGCTGATGTTTTGATATAAGAGAGGCCTTGGAGGCTGTCAAGGGGGACCAGGGAGCCTCAGCAAACTGGAGTACAAATTAGGAAAAATGCTCAACATAGGCTGATTAAAAAGACTGTAAAAAATGCTGTTGAAAAATTTATAATAGCATTAAAGCCTTATTTGCAATACTTATTAATTGCCTACCAGTAAAAAAACATCATTCATCACGCAAAAGCTGCCGGTGTTGACTTGAGTGACTTTGTCTGTGCCTGCCATGAATGAGGCTGCTCTGCTCATGAAACTTAGCTAGAGTTATTTGTGTGCTTGCTAGCATAAAGCTAGCTAGTGCTAACTAAAAAGGTTGACTAATTTCTAAAAAGAACATATCTAAAGAGCCCTATATCACAAACACTTTTTTTGTGAAAGAAAACCCAAGAATAACTCCTGGCCAAGTAAAAATAATCACATTTATATGGTATAAGTATGGATTTAATGCACTTTTTTTTACATTTACTGACGTTAGCACACACTGGTAGAAATTGTAGTTAGCATGTTAATGGTAGCTACGCTTATTTGTTAATGTATAACCTTGTTTTTTGAGGTTTTGATACTAATGTCTACTGTGTAGGCTATTTCTAGCGGTCTTTTAGGGTTTTGTTTTGAGATTAATGAATAAATTATATTTATTTACAAATTAATATTCAAATGGAAAGTAGCTTGTACTTTAAGTAACTTATGAACAACTTAGGCTGTTTTTTAAAGTTTAGGCTTCTCAAATGGTATATTTTTCTTTTACTTGAGTTATTTTCCATATGAGTAATTATACTTTCTACTGGAGTACAGATGTTCAGTAGTTTACCCTCTGCACAACTGCCTGGGGGTTTAAATCAAACCACTCATATTATGAAGATAGGCTATCAGGAGGAAATAAGTGTTTCTACGAGTTTGTACTTTCATGACTCTTTTTGCAGAAGTTCGAGAAAAGTTTTCAAAGTATCATCTGCCCGTTTCCCCAAGTTTTTAGGATGCAGTTGCTCAGGGATGCTTTACAGAGACTGGAGTCCAGCAGCTCATCAACACAAACTACCAGCTGCATGCAACGCCTGCAGGCGGGTCCGGCAGCCGTGACGTTTCTCGAGCGGGCTGGACTCAGAGGAGCTCAGATGATGGGGATTATACAGCGGTGTGGTGGAGGTGGTTTTTGCAAAGTGCTGCTGGTCCGGCTGACAGCTCGATGTGGAGGTTTGGCTGAGGAGCTGCGCGTAGCATGGGCACCGGGGATTACATCTGCGTGACGCTGCGTGGTGGTGCGCCCTGGGGATTCACCCTGCGAGAGGGAGAGGGGGACACCTACAGACCTTTCTTAGTCACCCAGGTATCTATCTAACTCTCTTTCTGCCTTCGTGTTAAATGTTCACTTTCTTAATTTCGTTGGTGTTAATTTGAGATAAAAATCTAAAAGTGCCAGACTTTTCTAAAAATCCTATTATGTATATCTTATAAATCCCCACTCTTAATTACAAGTTTCATATCTATGGTATCAGTTTTTAGTGAGTTTTACTGAACAATTCAGTAAAAAAAAATGCTGATTAAAAAAAGGCAGAACAAACTGGTTTGAGAGAGCCCAGAGCAGTGCGCCTTGCTGCATTTTTGTGTGCGTTGGCCGTGTTTTGGTGCGAGATTCCTTGGGACCCTTATATGGTCAAGGCCAAGAGTGAGTGTGAAGCTGAGGGCAGTGTGATCTGTTATCACTCACAAAGACTTCAGCAGGAAAGCAAAGCATTATTCAGATGAGTAACCAACCTGGAGTTGGGGGGGGAAGGTATGTGCGTTATGCAGGAACGCAGATGCAAACAAACACAAAGAAAAGTCAGCTGAAACTAAGATATGACCATGCAGAGATCTCTGGAAAGGACATTCAAATGAATGACAGAGGAGAGGTTAGGCAAATTGGATGCTATAATCACATAATGAGTTTGACTATATGATATTTGTTTAACCTGATACTATGGTAATAAAACTTATTAGTAACAGTAGGTGCTCTCTGATAATATGAGTAGCCTTGCCCTTCTGATGCACAAGTCTTATTTCCTTTTTAAGTGCATATATTCGTTGATTTTATAGCCTTAACTGTACAGTAATATTTTACATATTGCACTCATTCAGTGCATATCACCAGATGTTGCAGACTTTCTGGCACTAAAGCTGTGCCGCAATATAGTGATCTATTTTTACAAGTCATGAGAGTTTTTGTAAGTGTACGGATCATAACTCTAAATAGATTACATTCACTTTTATAGCAGGTTGGTTCTCGTACACTCCATCTTGCGAGAGTGATCTTTTAGGACGTACACTTGGTCCTGGGTGTGTAAAATGATCAAATAAAAATGTCAGATTAATGCAGAAATATAGGCAGCTGTGTAAATGTGTGCTGAGAGAGGTAAAGCCAGGTGGCTTTACTCTGACGAGCTGCTGAGACTCTATATATGGTATAGCAATGACTGCTCTCAAGTGCTCAGGCTGCACAGATCCCTCATCAACCTGTCCTCTATGTAACGAACATGTAAATGTTTCTCTTAAGCTGCACTCCCGCGACATCAAAGCTCAGCCAGAAGAAAGCCCTCTTAGACCTGGATCATTTCATGGAGAGAGGAATAGCTTGTTTCAAACAATTAAAGCCACAACTCTGATGTTCATATGTGATTTTTGTGGCAGATTTTGTGTGAAAATACATATTATTTCCACGTTGGTTGGCACAAAATAGTCTCTTGTGATTGAAAAAGTAGATAGACATCCACTGAAGCTTCAATTGAAGGTAGTAACATCTAGTTAATTGATTTTAAAAGATTAGAATTAAGTAATATTGATTTTGAAATTTAGTGAGTTGTTTAAATCAGAATGAAAGTATAAAATTAGTGATAATCTGTACTGAAGGTCTTTGTTGATGACAAGTTGTGCTAAATAAAAAAACAACAAGACAACCACACAATCAGATTTTTTATACAAACTGATTCTTTTAGATTCACAATAGCCATTCAAACATGTTGAATATCAGTTTTACAAAAAGCTTATAAAGTCCTGTAAACCAAAGGGAATATTTTCGGGGAAAGCCAACAAAACTGTTGCAAAATTCTGTGCCAAAATTAGAAGCACCAGTGAGTTTTAGTAAGCAAAACAACTCTGAAAGTCTCTTTTGCCCCAAATGAGGAAATTCCCCCCTGCCTCTACTGACTGTTTCAATCTCATTTTGTCCTAAAAACTTGACTGTCAGTTTTTGAGTAAGTGGTTTCATAAGATACTAATAACTCACTGTGTTTAAGTTTTTCTCTACTACAGTGAAATAGCTGCATTATGCATATGCCTCAGACCAGGACATCTGGAGGTTTTAACCCCCCTCATGCGGAAGGCATAACTCTAAACATCTCCAAACTCTTCTTGTCGAGAGGACAGAGAGCCAAGTCTGTTGGTTGAAAGTCAAAAAAGCAAACATACCAAGATCCTGATAAATACTCTTAACCTACAGAGACTCCCCCGGGTCTAATAAAAAGCATGTTTTTTAAGCTTCTTTTGACCGAAGTGGAAGCTGTGCTTTGTTTCTCGAGAGAAAGTGATTGTTCAGTGAACTGACAGGCAGTACAGTAAAAGGTTCTTTCCATATAAGGGCGTGCAGTATTTTTCTTCTCATTTGGAGTCCTGGCCTGAGTACAAAGTTGATGAAGTCACTTTATTTTCAAAGCCACAGAAACTGCATAATGCGAAATTTTTAAAGGTCGTGACCCACAAATTCACAAACTCACATTAAGTAAATCATGGAATGATTTATATCTGATCCATTGTAACAGTTTAATGGTTGTTTTGGATGTCTGAGCAAATAATACTAATACTGAGCAGATATTTAAAAAAAAAGAAATTTCCTAAATCCCTCCAACCTGACCAGGAGACATTTTGGTCTGCTTATTATGAAAGTATGCCATCTTGGTATGTGGAATGTCAGCATGCATCACATCAGTTGTAAATCACTGAATGACAAAAAAAAATCTAAATTTAATGCAAGTCTAAGAGTTTTTAGAGTCTAATAGGAACTAATCCAAGCGCTACCCCCACTCCTTTAAATTATATTCATAGCTTGAATTAAAATTCTTCTTCGCCTGGGTTATCTTGCCCTTCACAGAGTAAAGAGAGCTCTTGTTACAGATGCCTCAGTCCTAATAGTTCACCATAGGAACCTTATTAAGCTGCCGAGCAATCAGCAAAATGTGGTTGCTGCAGTCATTCAGTGCCGTTTTCCCAGAATAAACAAAGTGCTTCACGGCTCCTTCCACTGTTGAAGATATTTGGCATTGTGTCTATCAGCAAAACATCTACGTCCTGGTTCTGGAGAGAGCAGTGACCTCAGATGATCACTGTGCAAGTTTATCCCCTTTTGCTATTTCTCATCATCCAAACAAAGTCAGGCCAACGCTCGAACAGTTTTATTGTTTGATGACATAGTCGTGACCTGCAGTGTTGCACATTACCATTGCCACCTAAGGTGAAGCCCAGCTGGATTTCACTGCAACTCACCAGATCATAAGTAAAGGAGAACGTATAGTGTATGTAATTGTGTTGTAATAGTAATCATATATTTGGTAAAATATACATTTAGTTCAGTGAGATAAATCATCTTTTTGTTTACTCATTTTTCATGTTAAAGTTATGTGATAATACTTATAAAACGATATATACACATTGCTGATCTGTGAAAACTAGGTATTCCTAATTGTTCATTTGAGAAGCAATGTTCTCATCTTATTTTCAGCTCATGTATTTTTCAGTTAGTTATTTTTAAGAAGCCTGAATGAAATACACAGACCTTCAGTTCACTGTAAAAATTCAGAGATTTCTGTGGTTATAGAAGTAAATGTTGCAAAGTTTAGCTGTATGCACTTAAAGATTCATCCTCTGATGAGTTCATCTCAGTAAAAATATGTGGTTTTAAAGCATTTTTGTTATATATTTATTTGTGATTGTCTTGAAGATGTATCATTCATATTGTTTAGATAATGTGTAAGTAGCTATCAAATTCACATAAGAAAAATTTAGGAAAGTTGGGGCAAAGTTATCTTCACTCAAATTGAACAACACAGAGCACATTACTTTTCTTTGTGTTTTTTTTAAACTAGGTCAATGACAAATAAACTCCACTAACTTTAAAAAAATACGAACTCTCTAGTTTTTGAATGTTTTTACACCTCCAAGACCAAAATAGAACAGATGAGAGAATACAGCCATTAAAAGTAACTATCCTCCCACACAGTGTGTGTGCTACCTGTAAGGCAGCTGGAAAATATTTTCCTGAAATGTTAAAACATAATTGCTAAAAGCTGTGAAGTGCAGGAACTGCTGGGAGCGATGTGGACACATTATGCAGCCCTGCGTTTCCTGTGATTTTCTGTTGTGTTTAAGCCTATTAAAGAGATAATTTGAAAATGAGCAACCAATGCGAACATGTGCGCATAATGGTGTCTAATTGTGGCCTCACATGATGTCAGTGGTAAATTTTAACGATCAGGGCAGTGTATTTTTTGTGGAAAGCAATTTATTTGAAAAAAAAAAAACAGGCCAACACTGTTTATCTTCTCCACTTCTGACACCTACGGTAGAATTTATTTGTTGTCCTTTCCTGCACAATTACCAGAGGCTGTGTTAGTCTTTCCGAGGGAAGTACCAGAGTGTGACAAACAGGACTGAGACATTGGGTGGTATCTGCTTTCTTTGAGCACATTCTGACTGTCTGTGTATCTCTGTGTTGCGAGGAGATACAGCGACAAACGTTTCCCCTCCTTTTTTGGAGCACGAGCGGTTGCTGTGGCGTTCCAGACAAACCATTCTCCCTGTAGTGAGGAGTGAGTCCCATTAGACAGCCACACAGGCAGCCTTGTAGGGCTTGTTTGCACACGGTTATAACTCTTAAAACTCAGGAAGGTTTATCCGAACTCAGCTCTGTAAAGCAAGCCATAAATTATTTTTGTATATATAATAAAGTAGGTTTATTTTATTGTCTACGCGGTGTTTGTTATGTTCGACTTAGACTTTTCTGTTAAAGGTTCTTTAGTAAATGAGCAGGTATTGTAGTGAGATGCAGAGAAAAAAAATAATGTTCCTACTTCTGGACATAAGGTTGCAGTATTTTCCCATGCTGACATTAAGTTCATGCAAGGATTCCTCCATTTTTCCACCAGCAGTGAAAGATGCATGTGTGTACATCTCCATCTAGTGACAAGGTTGTTTTACTGCAAGTACCACAAGTTGATGCATGTCTGTGGAGATGGTGCTGAAAGAGTTGGTTAGTGATTTCAGTTCTGGTATGATAATGGTGTTTTAGGCCATTTGGTGTTTTTGCCCATTTATTTTTAATCATTTTTCATTTGTGGCGCTACCTGTATGACCAAACCGTATGACAGACTATCAAGGCATTAGAAAGCCTCTTAGACTTAATCTGTGTTATGATGGTAGAATAAACAGGGAGATGGATATCCACAGTTTTGACATGCCTAAGCTCTGAGCTCTTTGCTCAGTTCCATGATTTTTGCGGCTGCCTCTTGCCAGCAAGGTTTTCTTAGCAACAGCTTCTTTATTATTGGAAACATATGAGACTGTTTACTGAGACTCTGATGGATCATTAACATTGCTGTATAAATTTATAATTTATTTCTTTCGGGGAATTATCCAAGACAAAGATACATGCGCTTAATATGGTGAATAAATTAAGTTAGGGAGTGTTTTCTCTCGTTTTTAGCATTATTTTTATGGCATTTTGTCTTTTTTTTGACAGCGTCAAACAAGAAACATTAGCAAGAAAGAGGGAATATGTGCAACAGGAATAAAACTTAGGTTGTCATGGTGCACAAGAAAAACAGCATTGTAACATGAGGTGATTACCAATCCCAAGAAGCAAACCAAAAAAATATCTTGACATATTTCCTGAGAGCATATCCTCTAATTGCATGGTGCTGAAGTAATCATTTACTCCCCTAGCTATAAGCGGCCTTTTGTGCAAAATTTATGGGGTATTTCTCCTTATTAAATCCTCTTATTAATGAACCATTTTATAGGCCTCAAGAACCAATTACAAGGAAACGAAACCATCAGTCATTATTTCAACTGTGTAAAGCGGTGCCCTTTAAATGGATCTGCACGGAGCTGGCCTACAGCAATTATATGCAGCTGCACTGTTAAAGTACAAGGTAGACCCAGGCCATGTCTTCAATATCACTGACACTGATGGTAGATTGGAATTGGAATTGCAAATTGCAGCTTGACTCCACAGTGACTTCTTGATCATATGCTTGTAGAGTTAATTTCCAAACGTTTTTGAAATCGTGAAAGAAAGGCCACTACCTCACCCTCCATACTCCCATTTATATCTCTCAAATATCAATTTTCCCGTATGCAAATGTGTTTTCATCTTAGGATGCACTTGATGTAGGCCTTCACAGGGAATTAATCCCATTTACACACACTTTCTGGCTTACACTTAATGCATGTCAAAGGGGAAAACCAATTCAGCAACCTAGGACGCCCTATTTTTTTATAGAGGCCCTCAATCATGCATATACTTTATTGGTAAAAAATAGTTTAAAAGATGGCTTATTACACTTTTGCTTGTTTTGCTTTAATTTATAATATTATTTGAAAGCTGATTTGTTCTTATTACAATATTTCGAATATTGGAGTCCCTGAAAGGCGAGGAAACTGCTAGGTCAGCCTAAAGAGGTGCGATAATAGACCCTGACCCCGACTTTTTTGCAAGTTTGTCATCCTGTGACGAAGGTTTGTCTTCCACAGGTAGAAGAGGGGGGTCGTGCCTTCCAAGCTGGAGTGCAGGAGGGTGATGAGGTGGTGTCACTCAACGGAGAGCCATGTGCTGATCTCACCCTTTTACGAGCCCTGGCGCTCATCGACACATCGATCGACTGTCTGCAGCTGCTTGTCAAAAGGTACTACTCATTATATTATTGATAATAAAGTGGTCCCCAAGGAAAATCAGTAAACTGCCAAAAAGCACCGCTAAACACAAAACATGAAGCCTGAAAATGTCCGTACATTCAGTAACTCTGCAATATCTGTGTCATGACGGCTTAGCCATGCAGCAGTGTGCAGCCTTGGTGCTCACAACAGCAAAGCAAAACGATTATTGCTGCTACTGTATTAGCATTTAGATAGCATGTTGGTTTATGACCTGTGCCCTTTTGCATAGTTCGGTGAACTATGTGTCTATGTGCATCAGTGTGTGTGTGTGTGTGTGTGTGTGTAGTGACTTAATATGCGATAGCCATGCTGCCCTTCCAACTGGCTTGGCAATTGTGTTACACATTGGTGTATCCTGATTGACATGCAGCTGCTCGGCCATTACTCAGAGGGCGTTGCAAGTGTGTTTAACAGGATGACATGTCTTTAAATATTGCTGCATGTACCTTAAACTAGAGAGGGGATAAAATGTTGATTTAATTGCCTATTGAAGTTGAATATATTTATTTTCTGATTTTAAGTCATTTTTTGTGGCTGCAGTAGGACTACCATCACAGAACAGGAATTGTTTTAAGAGTGTTTTTTGACCACATGACTGCAAAATCTTGTCTCTGATTCGTTGAGCAGATGACCTCAGCTTTTTGGCTATCAAAACATATTATGTGATGTCAATCCAAAGGACTTGTTGCTGCCTTCCAACTGACTTAAATTCAATAACTGCAGCCAGGAGTAATGACATCCTGCTATGCTATTCCTTGCTGACCTTGAAAGTGGAAATTAGGCAGAGCGATGTTGAAGTGTGATTATTTTCCTCTTCAGTGACCAGACCCCTTCATTTAACTTGCCGCATGGAGATTAAAATAACTTGATTACTTTGACATCTTGAGCAATGGGAGACAAGCTTTACATCCTTAACAATTCAATAGCCTCATTTCTTAGCGATGATGTACTGCTCATTCAATTGATATGGTAATTTAATGAGCAATGACATTTTTTTGTGTATATTACATCTGTCTTTTTACATAAGAATAAAAATGAAAAGAAATGTTTGCTAATAAAAAAAATACACAGTCTAAAGAATGTATAGATATTTTACATTAATCTTGATTTTTAATTGCACAGGTTCAAAAAAACAGATTTAAAGAACAAACAATGTATGAGGTGGCATTTTCTTTTATTGATATTAATGATATTAATGATCAGCAGCATTTATTAAACTTGCATCACTCAATTGTTCCTGTTCTACCCTGTTCTCTGAAAGATACTGCACCGTCTCCCCAGATGACTATGAATCAGAAGAGACACACTGTGATCTGAGGGACTCTCCTAATGCAGCAGTAGAGAGTACAACACTCCACATCTTCTCCCAAAAGCACAAGCCCCAGAGCCCGAGGGAACTCTACATATCAGAGTCCCAAGAGGTGACCCTCTATGGGGAGTTGGACAGGGAGACGGCCTTTCCCGAGGGGCCTCATTTTCTCTCATTTGGTCACGGGAGAGGTCAGGAACCTGTTTCTAAGGAGGATGATGAAGAAGTACAGCGTTGCTTCTCCCCTGGGGACATGGTCGAGCTTCAGGTGTCCATGGCTGAGCAAACCTTGGACGATGTGGGTTGCACCTCTCTTGGGAGTGCGGTTGGGATCCAGGGAGAACTCTCAATCAGAGAGACTGTTGAGACAATCTACAACACCACGTCCTCACTTAATGTGCCATGCTCTTTCAGAGAGCCGCTCGGCCAGCGTGGGGTGGTGCTCAGCTCCCCTTCGTTGCTGGGCCAGGTGGAGGTCATTTTGCAGCACCCAGCATCATCTGGAGCAGGGAGGGGCATCCTGAGCGTGGGTGGCACAAAGGTCAGTGGAAGTGCTGGGTCCCAAAGTGAAGGAGAAGAAGGAGGAGGGCACTGCGAGGGAGTTCCTGGGTCTTTCACTGTCTCATTTGAAAATCCCTCAGAGGAGGCGACACCAGCAGAGGAGCAGGACTCTGACTCTGAGGGGGATCCAGACAAACCCAACAAGCATCGGGCAAGACACGCCAGTAAGTACAGATGGACCATGGACTTATGTCCTTGTTTGCATTCTTTGTTTGTGTCATTGCACAGATAATAGGAATCTTTTCTTTAGAGAGGAATCTGCAAGCTAATTGGTCAAAAATAAAATGCATTTGTCAACAACACCTGTGCATTCCAAAGCCTGATGTCCAGTTTGTGCTCCTCAAAATAGTATTTGTCTGTCACAGCATTTGGAGGAGGGAGCTCATTCCTTCGAATGGAAGCAGATACATCCGGGTCTGTCCTGAATAACAACAGAATCAAAAGTGATAGTTTGGAGACATAGTGCAAATCTGAAGATGACAGTAAACAAAAGCTTCATATAAAGAATCAGATAATACAGATTAAAAAGACATCAGAATGATTATGTGGGGAAAAAGCTTCTAAGCTTGATTAAACATCTCACACTTACCCATTTGAATAGACTTGATAATGAATATGGGTACTAAGGCGTTCCTCCAAGCTGTGTTGAAGACATAAATATAACACCAGCACGCTGATGATGCCTGCTGAAGTGGCCCTTTGACGGACACCAGCATGTGCTCCGCCAGCCCGTTACCTGATCCTCTCAAACTGGGTGCTTTAACTGAGCTAAAAAAGTGAGTCCACTGCTCACTCCCGCTGTCTCCTCCACCTTCAGGTTAGTCTTGCAGGAATATAAAAAAGTAAGCTTACAAACTTTGTAATTTTGTTGCTGCCTTGAATTGCTGGGTCGTTTGAGAGAGTGGGTCTGTCATGTTGTGTCTGTTATCGGATTGGCCAGAGTGTCAGCAAATGACAGATTTAAGAAGAACAGAAGGTTTTACGTGGACAGCTTGAAAACTTATGGATAAGGACTGGTAAAGTCACTCTGGTCCTAGTGGATTTATTGCACGCATGCTCTCTTTAATCCTTCTTCAGTTAATTGTCCGTAAATAATTGTGGATATTAAACATAGGTCAGAGAGTTTTATAATAGTTTTATGGGTTGATGTTTTATGTTGAAGTAAATGAGCAAATTTGGATTGATGTAGTTACAAATGAGGAAAGAACTTAACTGTAGATGGATAAACAAGTGAAGTGAGATTTTTCGTATTGTAATGTCTTTTTTGTGGAGGAATCAGTT
>JAPZDY010000016.1:7496881-7513547 GCA_029783645.1 Ctenochaetus hawaiiensis
GAATCAGTTAATAGCTCTGTTTAAAGAGTGTTTGTTGCATGTTTGGATCAATTCAGCAGTGCATACGATCTATCAGTCTGTTGTCATTTCTGCCTCTGCTTTTACTGAGAGCAAGGGATGTATTTTTAAAACCATATTTTGCAGGTGGTTGATATTAGTGCAGTGTTTCACTGAGAAATGAATTGCTTTGTACATTGCTTAACTTTGTTGTGAAACTGTATTTCTTCATCTGTCACCATGGTATTTGTGCAAGCTCTATTTTTACTCTCAAGTTGAGTGCCAAGCCAAAATGAAATTTATATAATAAAATGATTTTTTTAATCGGATTTTGGTTGTGTTTATTATAAAAATAGCTTCATAAATTTATAATTAAAAGTTACTTAGTCAACCACAATTACATGATCAATAAAGATAGAGTTGGCAAATGCTGCTTTGAAGTTTTCCTTCACTCAGTGATGAAAGAGCTGAGAAATACAAACAAAAATGAAGACATAGAAAAGAAATCTGTTCAAGAACATGAGCTGTTTTTTTTCCATAGCCGACTTCAAACTGAATAAAAATTTGAAGTTGACCTGTATTCCACTGTATGTCACAATACCTCTAATTTCAGTTGAAATCCATCAAGAAAAGTATTTATTTTGATCCCCCTTTCTAAGACTCATTATTTTATACACTGAACTCTCACTTTTTCTTCTCCACACAGGGCTCAGGCGTAGCGAGAGTCTGTCCGAGAAGCAGGTGAAGGAGGCCAAGTCCAAATGTAAACGCATTGCTCTCCTTCTTACTGCTGCTCCTCCCAACCCCAACAACAAGGGGTTGTTGATGTTCAAGAAACATCGGCAGCGGGCCAAGAAATACACACTTGTGAGCTACGGCACAGGAGAAGACGAACCAGAGTACAGCAGCGAAGAGGACGAGGAAAACGAAGGCAGACAAGAAACTCACACTGTTGAATTTACCCTTGTGGCTCCCAACAGTTCTGAAATAGACAAGCACTTCCTCCCTAATGCCCATAGTAGCAAAGGTGTGCTAACTATCAACTGGGACAAGGGTCTCCTAGAGATTGAAAGAAGCCTTAACAACCAAGCAGAGATGGAATGTTTGCCTGAAACCAAAGGCAAGGGTGCCGTAATGTTTGCCCAGCGGCGTCAAAGGATGGATGAGATTTCTGCTGAACATGAGGAGCTCAGGCGCCAAGGCATCCCAGTGGAAGGAATACAGGAGGCTGAAAAGAAGATGGTGGAGCACTCCTACATGCAGTCCACGACAGAGGGTCATACTTACATGGATGTAAATATACACCAACAAAGCCAACAGCAACAACAGTACCAGCAATATCAGGAGCAGCAGTACTATGAGCAACAACAGAACTTCCAACAACAACAACAACAACAGTACCAACAACAGTATCAACAGCAGCAGTATGAACAACAACATTATCAACAACAGCAAATGTATCAGCAGCAGCAAGAATATCATCACGACCAACAGCAAATGCAGCAATATTCTACCAACATTAATGGCACCGTTCAACATCAAGCCAGTGAAATGCAGAGTTCTTTCAGCAATCGCACTGCAAAGCCTTTCTCAGTTGAAAACATGGCGTCTACCCCTTATTCTCCTGCAATGAGTGGGACCAATCAAGACTCTGTGGGCCAAGGAGAGCAGATTGCTTCCCGTGATGAGCGCATTTCTACACCTGCAATTAAAACCGGCCTTTTGATGGATGCAAGGAGAAGAAACACTGGTAAGCCTATGTTCACTTTCAAGGAAGCACCAAAAGTATCACCTAACCCAGCACTGTTGAACCTCCTGAACAGGAGTGACAAGAAGCCAGGGTTTGAGTCAGGTCCTGAGGAAGACTACCTTAGCCTTGGGGCAGAGGCTTGTAATTTCCTCCAATCTTCAGTTAAACACAAGACTCCTCCACCAGTGGCTCCAAAGCCTGTGATCAACCCCAGCTCTCTTCCTTGGTCCCCACAGATAGAAGTGACCAACCAGAACATGCCTCAACAAGCTGAAAATAACGTATCCACACCTGCTGTAGCCCCCACCACAGAGTCTACTCCTGCTCCAGAACTAGAGCCACAGCCTGCCCCTGAGCCTTCTGCCCCTCCTGCCCCCGTGGAGATTTCTGCCAGCACCAACACAGGGGAACAGCACACGTGGACTCTCCCAGAGCCTGAATCTCAACAACAGGCTCTTCAAGTGACGGTTCAGGAGGAATATGGTCATATAAATTCTACTCTGCAGCCTGAGCCTGCTCCTGTGACGAGTTGGGCTGCAGCACAAACACAAGTGCAACAGCAGCCATCTACCAATTCCTGGCACCCAGCTCAAGTGCAGAGTCAGGAACCACAATCAAGTCAGTCTGAACAGCAGCCACCATGGGTGACACATCAGCCTTCACAGACCCAAGCACAGCCTCAAACCGCTTCCAATACTTGGACCCCTCAAAGCCAGCCATCCTGGAGTCAGCCTCAGGAGCAACCCCAAGCCCAGACAAATGCTCATCAATCTTGGGCCCAGCCTCAAGAGCAACCCCAAGCCCAGACAAATGTTCATCCACCCTGGGCCCAGCCTCAAGAGCAACCCCAAGCCCAGACAAATGTTCATCCACCCTGGGCCCAGCCTCAAGAGCAACCCCAAGCCCAGACAAGTGTTCATCCACCCTGGGCCCAGTCTCAAGAGCAACCCCAAGCCCAGACAAGTGTTCATCCACCCTGGGCCCAGCCTCAAGAGCAAACGCAGTCTCAGCCACCTTGGACACAATCTCATGAACAGCCAAATTTGCAGCAAATGCAACCAACTTGGGGTCAACCTCAAGATCAACCAATACAGCAACAGCCTCATGCCCCATGGGCACAGCCATCTCAAACACACTCTCAGCCTCAACCACCATGGGTGCGACAACAGGAGCAAAAACCAGAGGTACAACCCCCTTGGGTTAAACAGGTTCAGCCACAATCCCAGCAACAACCACCATGGGTTCAGCAACCACAGCATCAGGCTCCACAACAAGCATGGCCACAGGCACAAGCACCAGGTCAGCCTCAACCACCTTGGATGGTAGCTCAGCCTCAGCAGCAGCAGCAGCAACCTTCAGTTAATGCCTGGCCTCCATCCCAAAGTCAAGCCCAAGTACAGCCACCTTGGGTTCAACCAGCCCAGGCACAATCTCCAGTACATCCCCATGCAAATTTAAATCCATGGGCACCAGTACCTGCCCAAGCTCAGCCCCAACCATCATGGACCCAGGCTCCTTCAGAACAAGATCAGCACCCCATGACGTCTTGGGCCCAAGAGCAAAATCAGGCCCAACTTCAACCACCTTGGGCTCAACCAGTCCCTCCACAGCCCTCACCACAGCCAAACTGGCAAAGGTCCTCTCCAAAGACTTCACCACAGCCTCCAATGAATACATGGTCTACAGCTCAGACACAGCCACAGACACCTATTAACACCTGGGCACCGCAGTCACAGCAAACATCTGTGAATGTTTCCACATCGATGTTGAACACTCGCCCTTCTCCAAAACCTTGGCAACCACCACAAAATGCCCCAGAAAACCGGACCCCTCCACCCCCACCACAGCGATTTCACTCCTTTACCATCGGTCGAAGAGATTCGTCTCCCGTCAACCCCATGGCCACTGTCTTAAACCCATCATCCCAAGGATCAGCTTTTGAGATGCCAGCTGTCAGAGGGAAAGGCGCTGATATGTTTGCCAAGAGGCAGTCTCGCATGGAGAAGTTTGTTGTGGACTCCGAGACTGTGCAAGCAAACAAGGAAAGCCGGTCAACATCACCAGCTCCTTCCTTACCAAATGAGTGGAAGTATACACCCAATGTACGTGCTCCACCTCCAAGAGCGTATAATCCCATTCAGTCACCTTTTTATCCCCCAGCAGCAACAAAGCAGCCCCCTCCAAGCAGCCCTTCAACCAAAGCAAAGAAAAAAGATAAAGGGAAGCAAACACCTGCCCCTAAACCCCTCAATGTTATAGATGTTATGAAGCATCAACCTTATCAACTTAGTTCCTCTCTCTTTATCTTTGGCCCAGCCGCAGAGGCTGCCAAGCCCCCTGCACCAACACCAGACTGTCCACCTCCTAACCCTCCGGTTGAGAACCAACCTATAAGATATGAGCAAATGGCCCCCGTCCAGCCGGGTGGACCATTTAATACCCCATACCCCCAGCAAGCCTATGGGATGCCCATGCAACCTATGATGCATGATGGCCACTACCAGCAAAATCCAGTATATCCTCCCCCCAACCCTTATCAACAGCCCCCTGCCGGTCCTTACCAGCAAGCATATAACCAACAATACCATCAACCTGCCCCACCTGCTTATCATCCCCAATCCCCTCAGTCTCCAAACCCTCCCTACCAACAGCTGCCACAGGCCCCATACCAACCAGCCAATAGCCCACCCTACCTGGCAACTCCCTCAGTACCTTACCAGCCACAGCCTCCCAGTACCTATGTTGTTCCTAGCTTTCCTGTAGCTGCAAGACCTGAACCTGTATCTGGTGGCACCCCTGCAGCTGCTCCTAAACCTAAATTTACAGCTAAAAAGAGCTCAGCTCAGGTGTGGAAGCCTACAGCAGTTGATAAAGAGTGATTGGTAGATTTATGACAAGCTCGGTGTCCACTTGATTCTTAAGGCTGGTGCTTATGCAGTCCACTAAACTTGCTTTTGCAATAACTATTGTCAGTTCTACCTGCTCTTGTTATTGTAATAAGACAGAGCCTTATTTAAATAATCTTGCCAATGGCATCACAAATAGATTAAGAACGTGCCAAAAATGGATGTAAGTATATTTTATTAGACACAAATCAGCCAAACAGACGTTTATAAAGCATGTGCATTTTGACAAACCAATAGGAAATGATGCATGTAGATACCTTAGAAAATCACAATAAATTCATGTCATTATAAGTAAAAAAAAACATGGTGGAAATAGAAGAATGTAGGGGAGCATGATGCTCAGTCAGAATTGAAAGAAAGGAGACAGAAAAATGTAGCCAAAAGTGAACGGTACCTGACGGTGACAACAGTAAGTTGATTTTTGAAAAGAAGAAAATGTAAAATGTGCGTAATCTTTTTTGATAAACAAACAAACAAACAAAAAATCTAAATTACAAGTAGATTAAAAAAAATAAGTTAAATGATTAATGCTAAAATAAAAATAAACAAGTAAGGGGGCGTAAGGGAGGGGGCCAGTATTTGAGATGTAATGACACCAAGCAAGGGGCTAAACTTGCGATGCTAGTGATGTCATAAGTGTAGAGATTATGTAACAACTCTGTGGTGTTTAGAGCAAAGACTGAAGACTACAGCAGCACCGCTTCCAAAAAGTTACAACTCACAATTTTGCTTGAACTTCAAGTGTTTGACTTGAATAATTTATCAGTCAGTGACTTTCCCCCCAGTGTCTTTTTCATGGCACCTACACTTAAGTGGGTTAATTTTATTTTAAGCTTTTTACCAGCTGTTGCATCATGTTAGCTTCTATATTTAAACTGCCTCATGGAAGGGAGTGCTGAGGTCCAGAGATAGTAGGCTTAAATTTCAACTTAAGCCACTTAAATCAACTTTATCTGAGGCCCTCATTGTATTTTTTTCTGATAGCAGAGAATTATATAGTATTTCACTCTTTAATGCTTCTCTTCCAGCTTTTTTTATGAATAGATGAATAGATAATATTTGATCAACTAAAGAACATATTATTGAAAGGATAAACAGCCTGGTCATGTTCACAAATATATTTTTGGTACAGGGCTGCTTTTGCTTTTCATGTTCTTTCTTTTTCCTTTTCTTTTGTGTTTTTCTCTTCATTGTGCACTTTCTGTATGATTCACTGCAGTGCCATTAAAATTTATTTTATCCTTGTTTGGCCTTCCTTTCCTTTGTCTTTTGAGCATGCTTGTTAATTTTTTTCTATCTCTTTCTTTTCTGCAAAATTTTAACACTTCTACACCTCTAGTATTAAAAATGGCAGGTTACTCAGACAAGCCTTTCAGCTACAAATCAGTCAGTTTTAATGAGTGTACCACCAACATTCAGATGACATGTACACCTATTTTATTGTGTGAAAAGCAACAGTTTGAAATTAATCAGCTCTCAGCAATAAAACAAAACAGGGTTTGTACAAGAGCTTGTTAACATCAGCCAGGAACACCTCATTATCCAAATCACCTACTTTTACAGCAACTGAGGTGAATGCTTGAGAAGCACATTCCTGCGGAATGAGTCATTGGTGATGCATTTATGGAGGATATTATTAGATTAGTGACCTCACCGTGCACAGGCGACTTCACCAAATCATTCTGGAGGTCAAGTGAGTGGGCGCCTGCTGAAATGTATACCCATGTTGTCTCATGCATAGTCAGAGAAAAGACAGTTGTTAGCTCAAAGTTTTGATATTAAATTGTTTCTAAAGTTTCCAGATTCCTGCAACTATTGCTGGAAGGATTTGATTCCTACTTAATTTGCTAGAGTTGAATCCAGCTTCCTCATTGGTTGTTTACACCAAGTGTCTTTATTTCAATAATACTTGCTTTTTAGTGCACTCTGAAGACAATTTAACATTTAATAATTGTATTATTCAGAGATAAATCAATTAGAAAAAATATGAGTGTATGCTGATACTACTGAATGTTGGCACCAAATACTGTATATTATCCAAGATTTATTCAGAATAACTTGGGACAGATGCTCTACGTATGGGCATAATAAAATCCTGGACGAGTTCAACCTTCTGCTTTCTTACAGAGTTTTGACCCCAAAGAAAACCTTAGACCAGCCATACAATAATCCTATATAAACTGAGCTGTAACCCTGCATATGTACACTATTTTGAGTGCCTGTCATAACAGAAGCCTCTGTATGCACATCATCGTGAACACCAACTCTTAAGACCTGCTGAGGCCCCATTTCTGAGAGGTACTCCATGTTAAATTCTGCAGAAGAGCAGCTTGATAAAACACATAAAAAATGTGAGGCAAGTATATAGTCCTGCAGTCAATCTCCTTCAGGAGAATGGAAAATATGACCTTAGATTGTCTATTAATCTACTCATACATTTTTGTGTCCACTCTAATCCAGGAGAAAGCTGCCATAGGCATTTTAGGCGTACCAGATACCTGAGTCAGCAGAAAATTCATTCCCCCTTCACTCATTCTGCTATATTTTTCTTTTTTTTATGACTGCACTCTCTTCTATTTTCCTCTTTTATTTCTGCCACCTCTTGCAACCTGCTGATAATACAAACTTTTCACCAGATGGTGGCAGCACTGCCCTTTCTAAACATCCATCAGATCCAGCAGATTGTAATGCAAGTGTAAACGTATGGCACAGAGGTCCTTTGTCATCCAAAATAACACCTGGCTGTCTAAATATCCTAATGGAGATTTTACTAATGAGCATCTGGCAGTTTTGCTGTCCTGTTGTTATACTTTGCAGTATATTTCTGTTAAGAAAAGCAGATCTAATGACAACAAGCTGAAGTTTGCTTACACTGGGAAACCCTTGCACTTTCATGAGCAGGAGAGAAGCTTTCTTTGTTTGGACAAACACTAAAACATTGTGTAAAGGAAGCTTAGAGCTTTTTACAGCAATTACAAAAGCTCATTTTGCTGGCTATTTCAAGATTTTACATATTTATACACAAAGGTGATTAGTATTGCTATTTGATATTGAAGCTGTTTTAACATGGAGTATAATATAAGAGTATTACAACACTTAAAATTAATGTGCTGTGTTACCTTATTTTCAAACATTTTCCAAGCTGATTTTTATTTGGCCAGCGGGCCCGTCTGCACAACAAAAATGAAGCGTTACTAAAATAAACATGTCTGGATCTTTGGTTACAGGCACTTGGAAGAAGCTACTCCCTTTCTCCACCAGCCAGACCACCATCCATCGGCCAGAAGACAGCTTCAGCTTCTTCTTCCCCCAAGCCTCCGGCTCAGGCCTCCACAACTCCCCCAGCAAGGCAGACATCTTGGCTAGATAAGGGCCACAAGCCTCCTTCACCCTGGGAGGCCGCCTCCCAGCATCCCCTGGGCCTGGTGGATGAAGCCTTCACTTCCCAGAACCTCCAGCAAACCCTCGTCTCAAACGTCCGCTTGGCAGCCCAGCGCAAAAAGCTGCCAGAGCCGCCAACAGATTGGAAGGCGAAGGTTTCTCACCAAGCCCCGCAGAAAACAGGCAGCCATACTTGGAGCCAGAGCCAGAGCCAGAGCCAGAGCCGCAGTCAGAGTCGGGCTCCGCTGCCATCGTTTGTGTCCACAATGAGGAGCACTGTCTCCACCCCTGCCAGTCATTCTGGTTATAGGTCTCTGCCCAGACAGTGGCAGCCTCAAAAGTTTGCGCCAGAAGCAAATCTGGGACCCTCAGTGTCCTACTCTGAGTACAAGAGGCCCTTGGGAAAACAAACTTACAAGTCTGTGTACACAAGCAACACTTGGAGTTGGAAGCGGTAAGATACAACTTAACCAGTGTGACCTGAAAGAGGCCTGATTCCATAATGGCTTAGTAAACAGTTTGAGCATTTTCATTTTTAATTCACCAATATTTGAGATACAGTATGTAGAGTGAGGAGAGTGAGCTATGAATGAAGTGGACATTTGGAGAGATTGTTTGGAGTTCTCCCAGTTTTGTCATGCACATATCACTTCTTAAAATCGCTTTATCATTTTTGCTCTTAAATCTTTAGTACACAATTTATTAGACAAAATCGCTGCATGCAATAATACATTTTGAAAAGAGATAACTACTTCAACAGTGTATGGACACTAACAAATGATTCCTTTAACATTTAACATTTAAAGTTTGGTTAATACACTTAAGTGGGCCTGAAGTTCATCAGAGGAAGTTAGATGTATGTTATTTAGAATGGATATAATGAGTCTGAATGTAAATGTTCAGGACAAATGGAAAGATCTGAGTGATTGTACAATCAGGGTATATTTGGAGATAATTCTATTGCTCAGTGAACCATTTCGAATATACATAATAGGTAATTATGTGATTGTGCTAAGAGCAAGAAAGAAACAGTGACTTACAATAATGTAGTAAGTTGTAAGTAAGGATTGTCTCTTAATTTCTTGTCAGCCTGCGGATGGATTTGCTGTTCATGTTGGTTTAATTTTCTGCAGTGGATGTACGTATCTAGCATGCTGGTTCTTGCGGTGAATGTGCACCTTTTTTTTTTTTCTTTGGGATGGTTTTGTTTGATATATTCAATCCAAACTTGCAATGATGGTGTTTTCACATAAGGACATAATTTCCCCATGATAGCATAATTAGAGATACATTAGAAGTTTGGCATAAAACTTGAGGAAATGTGAGTGCTGTAAGTCAGCATGTTGTGGGTGGACACGTTGTTATGTAACCTCAAATAAGTGAGATTAATTCACTAATTTACCAGGTGCATTTTAATTAGTGCATTAGCATGTGGCCATTAAGTACTCAGAGAGAGTGGGCTGATGAGAAGCAGAAAAAAGGGCATCTTTTTGAATGTAACAGTTTTTCTATGCTTTTATCTTTGGGAATATGTAATAAATTGCCACATTCCAACACAACGTATATAAAAAAATAGCATGTAGATAAATGTTGGAGTTTAAGCTGGGAGTGAAAGTTGAATAGAGGAATGTTAAGGAGTTCTTATTATTAAAAAAAAGAAGATTGTTTTGGTTTATGTAGGTTTTGTGCCACTGGGAGAATTGCTTACAGTATGTAATGGGTGCCTGTGTTTGGTTTGGGATTTTTTTGCTCGAGACTTGTAATCATCTCCAGAGATTAAAGCTAGGTTGGAGTTTACACAGTGTGTATTGTCCTGATGTGATTTTCACTAAGCAGTTTCATAAACATCAATAAGATTCATCACGGAGCATTGTGTTGTTGTGTCCAAAATGACTTACTGAGCATCCTGACTTAGTGCTTCTATGATAATGATACTGTGTCAGCTGATTATTATGGTCACAATACAAAACCATTAATCAATTATTGTTCCATACTAATCCAGAAGCGGATTAACATAAAGCAGTTTCCAAAATAAATTCAACCAAATAGCACCATTTCACATATTGTTCTGTGTGTTTGTCCTCTTTGCTCTCTATATCAAGCATGACATACTTAGCTCCAGGCCATTTGTTGCTCGCTGCACCATCCCATGAAGCTTTCTGTATGATGTGTTGTCTTCACTCTGTTTCCAGGGGAGGGGGGTGGGGGGTTGGGAGGGGTTGGTGGGGACTTGTTCCCATGGTGACCACCAGTTACATAATAACAGTGGGTACCTACTGTAGCTCAACCATTAGAGAATGAGAGATAAGGGCACAGAGGCGGATGATAAACAGACATTTTTTTTCCCCTACTAATTTAGATTTTGAAAATGCTGTGCGGCATTTAAATGCAATTAAATGAGGAGAGCTTGAATCACGGTATGAACAACCATTAAGTGCAACACAAATATTTCATCTATATTATGTGGTTCCTGCCTTAGTGTTTTGTACGCCAGACATTGCATTATTCCAGTGAATTTGCTACTTGAAACATCAGACTAGATGCTTTCTTGCCCCTTTTGCCTCTGCAAACCCACCCTGCCTTCTCTTATTTGTCTCCTTTTATCAATTTAAGACATATGTAGGAGGCAAATTTAATCTAGCAAGGTCAATTAAAAGATAGGGACTGGATTATAAGGTGAGTGAACCCTATTAGGCCCTGGTTCTTCCAATATCACATGATGGTGTTTAAAACAAATAGTATCTGATTGGGCTGCAGGCCCTGAGGGAGCCATGTTTCCATGCTGGATGTCAGTGAGTATATTTATTGTTGGCTGGGCACTGCAATTCTGGAGCACAGATAAAGACAATTGCAGCTGACACAACTTTATTTTTGTTGTTAAAGCTTTGTCAGGGGTTTGGAAGAGGGTTTTCATCCCTTCAGTGCCTTTTAACTTATGTGTATTTGCAATGTTGCAGGATTTCAACTGATTATTGTCTTTTTATGAGTGAGTCATATAGACCAGTGGTACCCAATCAAGTCAAGCAGGGCAGAACAGGATGGGTCACTTACAAAGTCATTTTTGAAGTAAGACGTTTAGCTTTGAGGTAAGAGAAGGAGGTTTTTGTGTGAAAATGTAAATATTCAGCACCTCTTTCTTTTCTCTGTTTTACTGTTTTGTAATAGAAGAAATGAAGGGGAGACCATAGCTTTGATTTTTCTAAGCTAGGCTACAGCATGCGATTGTTAGCTCAACAGCTTGTAAAAAAAACCCAGTTATGGACACTTGTCCCATTCCCTTTAGTTTCAGGATTAGGTTTTATATTTGCAAGTTCTGTTTTTCTTGCATTGCTCTGTAACAAGACATATCTCCTGTTAATGTTCCCTGTGTGCAGGAAATGTGTCAGGTTTTTCACTTCAACAACATGAAACTTTTCTAAAATTTGTATTGTAAGGATAACTTCTTGTTTTTTATTCTTCCTGATCAAAATAACATAAGGACAACAGGTGCACAATACATATGTGAAATTAACTATATTTTAGTTTTTAATACAAATTAAGTGCTTATTTATTTATTATTTTAAGCTATTTCAAATATTTAGCCAGGCTACCAGTGTTTATTTTTTAACAGTTATATTTAGCTGTTTTATAATTTTTTAATACTTTTAGTAAGCTATAGTATCCGCTTTTATTAAAGCTGTACAGGCTACTTCTGTTTAATTAGCATTAATATTCTATAAGCTTACTCTAGCCAACTGTTCATCCATTCATTATAGATGTTTGTTTTAGTCATTAAACTATTACTATTGGCTAATTCAATTTTTTGTAAGTATTTATCTGTTTACTTACCTTCAGCCTATTCAGTAGTTTACTCATGTATTGTTTCATTTATTTCATTAAGCCAGCTGTTTCAAAAGTTTGACGATTAAGCATCTGTTTTCATCAAGGCCAGTCAGTTTATCCATAACTTAAAGCTAACTGTTTCTGTTTGCCTGCAAACTATTTTTTGAGACAGTTTTATCTTAGAAATGTTGATACATACAGTTATTTTAGCATACAATATATTTTATCAAACTAGCCTAGTTATATTATTCTATCTTTCTGCACTTGGCAACTATAAAACTGCCACCTCTATATATGCTACAAGTAGCCACCCCTGGTTGGGAATCACTGATATAGACCATCCGGAGTTCGCCTACTGTAATAGCAGCAGGGAGAGAGAGAGAGAGATGGAGGGAAAAGCGAACAGTAGTGGCAGTGATCTAAATTTAGTCTCCCCTCTGCTTGTGAACTAAATACCAATGACAACAGACAAACTGACACCCACCCACTCATTCAGCCGCTTGGGTCAGGCCCCGGCCCCCTCTATCCACGACAAGCCCCAGTGTCGGGGAGCGCGGGCACCCACACAGGTCGCAGCACCCAGTCTGACCCTCTCGCCTCTCACCTTTCTGACTTCCCACTCCGAGGAGACAGGCACAACAGGAGACTCCCCCCTGAGGGCCATTCAGGACAGGTAAGCCATCACCAGGGCTCCCCACAGGTGTGCAGTTTACTTCTCACATGACACTTTGAATCAAGCATGATACTCACTCCCACCTCCAGTTGTTCTCTCTCCATGTCCCTGTCAATCACAGACCTTGCCTTGTGGTGCAGTTGGATTGTATTCTTAGAGTGTTTTCTACTTCTAACATTTTAATAACATTTTTAACATTTAATCTTCTTTTTAACCCACAGATTGACGATTTTATGTAGAAATACACTTATTTAACAGCAGCAAGTATACAAAGGATGTTCATGCTATCATTTTGCTTATATGTATATATACGTGTAAATAGATACACACTCACATACACATGGACATATGTGTGTATGTGGATATATAATTGATTTATTGAAGCTAAAGTGAAACTTTGTAAACTTGGCCTTTATCTACTGAACCGCAACCAAATGCTTTCCAAATGCTGAAATAATTAGTAAGATGAATAGACTTTTATAGTTTGCCATGAAATTTTCCTTTGCTCCATCCCAAAACTTTGGGAAAAGTATTTTGGATTGGAATGAAACATTTGTGTTGTGTTCACTGACACCTCGGCGTAAACTTTCCACTGTGCTATTTCATCCGCCGTCTCACGTGTTTGCTGTGACAGCACCATGTTCTCTGTCTGTGTCTTTTCAGCCCACTTGGGTAATTTCAAACATATTGATTCCCAGAGCCCTGACACAGCTTGTTGCCATGTCTGAAGAGCATGTGCTTGGCGTTTAAAAGCCCAAGGTTATTTAAAGGGATGTGCTAACTTTGCCCTTTTTACTGCCCCAATAAATCCTGTCTGCTTCGGTGGGTGTCTGTGCATTGTGTGGATGCTTGATGTTGGCCAATCAATAGCCAACATACGGCTGTGTTGTCTTGCTTTTGTGTGTCATTGAAGGTTGGGACAGTTTTTACTGACGTGTGCTGTCCCCTGTGACTTTTACCCTCCTAACTCCCCAGGGGCAGCCATGTCACAGTTCTCCACCCTGTCGACCAGTGAGAGGAAAATGCAGGCGGCAGCAATCTGCAGGGAGGTTCAAGCCCAGGAAGGTATCTGTATCATTTCCCCTCTCACTTCCTTGTCTTCTAATCTATTACCTCTCAGTTTCTCTCTCTATCTTTCTCTCGTTGCATCCTTTCTTTGCTTCTGTTTTCACCTCCCCTTCTCTCCTCCTCACATCCTGCTCCTTTGACCCCTCTACATTCTCCGTTTACAACACATATAAACATAGACATGGATTTAACACCACAAAATAAAGTACGCATTTGATTCCCAGGCATTAGCTTTACTGTAAACACAGGCTCATCCTGCCTAACACATTTGCATGAACTGGACCCTGCCACATGTGCTTTATAGAAGGTATGAGCCCACCATTTGCCAATGCGCCAGTTGCCAACCCTTCCTTCTACGACACCGACTATAAATAAGCAAATGAATACTTTTATGGACCAAAGAAACTAATCCTTTTGTCGTTGTCCTTTGAACACGCTATTTCAGGGCGAAGACAACTGCGTGGCTGGGATAGGGAGGGTCTGAAGGTTACTGACAGCTGAAAGATATTCTGGCAAATTATGCGTCTGACACTTGGATATAGGCCCGTGACATCTCCATGATCAGCATGCAGTAGCTAGCACGCGGTGCTAACCACAAAACAGGCACTGGACATGAGTGGATTACGAGGGAAGATAATTCCTCGTTCATCATATTGGCAGGAATACCAAGTCAGCAATCCATAAAGAGGGCTGTATTTTTTTTTAGCGGCAGGGTGTGAATATAATTTGTGTTCAATGAGGTTTGATATGCGGGAGTATTGGAAATAGGAAAAAGAAATTCATCAGGTTAGAAATTAGATCAATTATGAGTATGTACTGTATACACAAGTGTTTAAGGCTCATTTCTGTCTCTTTGTGTCCAGATGCAGAGATGGATCTTGGGAAGAAAGTCAGCGTGCCTAAGGACATCATGCTGGAGGAGCTGTCTTTTGCCTCAAACCGAGGCTCTCGGCTCTTCAAAATGCGCCAGAAACGCTCAGAGAAATACACTTATGAGAGCATCCAGAATGAAAACAACAAGCAGCTTAACGTAAGCAGAAACACACACACACGAATAAACAGGTACAACAACAAACATGCAGGAGGAAAGAATTCATCTTAACAAGCCACTTCTGTCTAAATTGTTTATCGAAGTAGTTAAACATTTTGGTAAATTTGTATGGGAAATGAAAAAGCTAAGCTAGAGCCAGGAGGAGGCGGTTAGCTTAGCTTAGCATAAGGACTGGAAGTAGAGGAATAGCTGGCATTGCTTTGAAAAAAGTAAAATACTAGAAGTATACACCTTCTTTAACATATTAAAATGTCCTCTAAAATGCTTTGCTTGTCATTATTAAGAGCAAAACACGAACCAAAATGTTGTGTATAAACAACAAGTTGTGTCTTTACAGCAGATTGTGTGCTGGAAAAGCCTGTTCCTTGGCTGAAAGCAGTATGGTAACAGAGCACAAAACCCTTTGCAAAACCATAGATAATGAATATTTTCACAAACAAATATTTTAATGAACTAATTTTTTTTTTTTGCCAGCTGTTTCCCTTGATTTCCAGTCTTCATGCTAAGCTACGCTAACTGTCTCCTTGCTTTAGGTCCATATTCAGCATACAGACAGAAACAGTTATACTGATTTTCTGATTCCTAATTTCCCATCATAAGCAAGAAAGAGAAGAATTGTATGTTTCCCAAAATGTCATTCTTGTTTTAACACAAATAAATTCAAAGTAGATTGATATGTATATAGCTAACTATTAGGCATACACAGACACAGGGGTTTATTTAACACTGCGACAGTGATAGAGTGTGTTTTCTTCATGCGCAGTCGCCCGTTTTCACCACATCTTTTCCTCCATCATATGAAAAACATTCACACAATACTTTACATCCTGACAAAGTATATGTAGGAAAGATTAAGCACTTGAAGTGTTTATTTGACTCGTGCTACAGACATGGAGCCTCAAAGAATAGTAGTTTTAAAAGTCTTCCAGATGGTTATAAGTAGCTTTATTAATGTCCCTTTGTGTATGGGTAGGCAGTGTGCCAAGTCAGCATTTTTTCTGTCCCCTGCATTACTTATCTCAGCCTGATCTGGTCACACATGCAGCAGTTCATGTGCCAAAGCTCAATTAAAACCAACCAAGTTTCTCTTTGTTATATCTAATTTATTAGCTGCACAAGTTGAATCCTCTTTCATGTAGTTGTGTGGCGCCCTTATGTACTTTTCATTGCCCTCTTGAAATCCATACATGAAATAATTATTGTGCTCCAGGGAAGTTTTTTCCGCTCATCTTTGAAGTGAGAAAGACTCACATATCTCTGGTTTGTTTATCGCTCCAGGCAACGGAGGGATTTTGTTTCAAGTTGTCAACATTTCCTGAGGAAGTCCTGGAGTAAATCATCATAGATATCTTTCAGAGGGATGAAAGCTGGATGTCTTGGCCGCGGTACATTTCTTTCCAGCCCAAAAAACACTGTTCTGATGTTCAAGGAAAAGTGGACATGGAGACGATTTCTCCTCTTGTTCTTGATAAATGATTTTAAATCGAGTGTTGCTAACAGCCTTGAATCCGCATGAAAAAAATTAATAGAATGAAAAAGTGGAAAATTGGGTTTGAGTAATAGTCCCTGATGCCAATCACTGATCTAATATGTGTGCAGATTACATTTTGTATTCTGATTTGATAGATCTTACAGAGTATGTTTTAGCCGTACGGTGAGTAGTTAGCTATTTGCACCAGTCAGCAGGTGGTGTAGATTAAAGAGTGACAGGGTTCACATAGGGAGGAGGTCATGATGGAAAAGTGGATCAACAACAAATAGATGTTTAGTCAGATGACTGGAGTTTAAATCCCATCTGAGACCAAAAATGTTTTTGAACTTCTAAAGACTAAAATGACTGGGGTTTTTTTTTCAATATTTAGTCACAATTTGGTTAGTTTTGGAGATCGTCAGTGTTTTGAAGGCAAGTTGCGCCCTTTGTGTATTTACAATCCAAACAAGTCAAACACTAGAACATATTCTCATGAATCATGCAGTCTTATTGAAAAGAATCCAAAGTGCCTCTAGACGGGATATTA
>JAPZDY010000016.1:7522457-7540904 GCA_029783645.1 Ctenochaetus hawaiiensis
GGGACTTGGGGGGGGGGTCACATACATTCCTCTCCTGAAATGAGGTGAAAAAACTATGTCTTGCTTTGAGAATCCATCAAGGCTAAGCAGGGTGTGTGAGAGTGGATGCTGGCGTGTGTGCACGTTCATCAATGAACTATGTTTAGAGCACTTTGTGTGTAAACTTGTAGCTTATATTTAAATATTTAAATATTTAATATTTTTATTAGCTATGGAAATGATTGTGAAGCAATATGCACTACTGTGAAAGAAGTGCTGAGAGTTTAACTTGGCTACACAAAAATGCACCACTGTAGTAACCTCTTTATGGAAGGATGCACACAGCTAGGTTAGTAATTAGCCTGTTTGGACAAATGAGCATTTAAGATTGAGTTCCTGTTTACTTGCAAAAGCCCTCGAGACCAATTAGAGCTGTGTTCTCTCACGTTAATCCCGCCTCTGACTTTTACCTCAGGGGGCTCATCTGTAGTCCTGACTGGTCAATATATGTTAACCTCCTCTCTTTGGTTAATACTCAATAAAGAATTATTAACTTACATTTGCCAACACAACCAGCAAGTAAACAAACTGTCACACAGAGACCTTCAGGTGACAAGTACATCTTTTCTAATTTAGCTTGCAAAGAGCAGAAAATAGCTTTACATGTCCTTAATATGGAGATAGGTAAGAAATAGCCCATTTTTGATGACGTTGCCATGGAAAAAGGAAAGATTAATCTGCCTTATCTCAGTCATGAAGGGTATTACTTTCACTAACAGACAGCACTAAGGCGATAGCATGCTTTTCCTGTGCGCTGCAGCTACCACGGATACGGCAAACACAGCAGTGAAATATATCACAGTCACCCTTTTGGCTGCACTCCATGGGCAATTGCCAAAAAATGATGCTTATGTCATCCACTTTTCTGCAGTAAAACAATGAGCACAGTCCTACACAGGGGTTAGAAAGAGAAAGTAAATAGCTACAAATGAATAAAAATTAAAATAAACAGACACAGAAGAGTCATTTCCTCTTGGATGGAAAATAATCTGTCACTTGCTACCATGGAGTATTATGAAATACACAAATACTGCACTTGGGGTAATGCTAAGTCATCATGATGGCGCACAAATAACATTCCAGTCACTGAATGTACACAAGATGTACCAAACAACGCTTTGTTGTATCTTATCAGTGATTATTTTGAAATTTGTCTGGATTGTAATGAATTTCCAGACGTCAGCTGTGGTTGAACAAATAGGCCTCACTGAGCATCATGCTGTTATTGTCTGAGAAACCTGAGGAGCAGTTTCGTTCCAAAAAAACTTATCATTACCAGATTTTAATCCCCAGTTAAATATAGCACACGTTGCTTCAGAGGCGTCGCCTCCCCTGGCTCCCATTGTGGCGTTCGAGCTTGTCTAATCTCTTACGTAACAACAGGGCATTCACTTCTGTGTGATTTCTCATTAGTAGTAATTCAATAGTAACAGAACAAATGGTGTGCACAGAGAACAGCACAAACTTTGCTTTGTTCAGGCCTTCAACTTCCTGAAGTTTTTGCAGAAAAAAACACAAAATGGAGTTTTAATTTAGGCTGATTAACCTTAATTAAAAAAAACTCGCACATGAATATATGCTAAGCAAATATTGTTTGTTTGAGTTTATGAGCACAGTCAGGGCAGCTTGTGTCCTTGTATTACTTTTCATTCGCACAAGCTGCTCCATTTGAATTATTTGCATTTCCCATGATACAACACACATCCAGGTTTGCGTATGTGCACACAAACTGGGGCATTTGTTAATGCCAAGGCTCTGACAGAAGCAAATTAAGTTTTTATTTTAACTAGACACTTAAATGTTGCATTTCTCCTTACTGATGAGACCAGCAGAACAGCAGAACGAGAAACTGTAGCTTTGCTCATTTAAATTCACATTCTCTTTCACTGTAAGACCGTCTTATTAAAAAATATTGAAGAAACTGATTTTTGCAGTTTGATTAATCAGATTAATTTCCTAATTTCTACTACAGTTTAAACACCTCTGGGATTTTTTTTTTCCCAAAAGGTATGTTTTTTGAATTGTTGCCCCACTTTCCCTTTGTGTCTCTGGGCTATAGGAGTACAGTAAGTATGGATTGAAAAGACAACAGCGCTAAAAATATCCCACTTCAAATGGCACAGCACATTTAGGGTGAAATGGAATTCAGCTGCCCAGTGACCCAATCATGATTATCAATGAATGTACCGTATCAATCAGATTAAAAAAAAAAAGCATTGGCAGCTGGTGTAGGAAGAGAAAAAGGAAATTGAAACACATCACATGAAAGGAAAACATGACTCCTTGGTTGACATGTATCGGTGCTGTTGTTGGTGCTGGTGAAATTAAACAAAAGGACAACACAGGCAAAGAGGAGGCAGGAGGAGACAGGTTTGTCATTTGAGCTGCGTTCATCCACTGTGTTCAGCAAATCTCATGCTGTTCAGTGGGGCTTTCTCAAGGTGAGGAGTCAGAGCAACGGCACCAGCTCTCAGCAGGACATTTACTGTGTCTCCTTGCAGAGTTGGCAAAGTCTCGCTAATTAATCTTAAATTAGAATGGCCTCCACAATAGAAATAAAACTGGTGTGGGATCAGTGCTTTGCTGTGCTGTTAGATTTGAGTTAAATAACAATTTTGATGTCACATTCGAACACTTGCCAACTTATCAGCTCAGTTTGGACAAGAAGAAACATCAAGGGGCAAAAATGAATAAATCATATCAAAAAGCCAATGAGAAGATGACTGCAGGAGTCATTCAAAGTGCATGCCAGGCAGGCAATGAGGTGTCAGTGCAATGATAGTCATTTTTAGACTTTTGGCTCACAGTGAAGCAGCGGTGCTGACAGGGCACAAATAGTCAGATTCAGCGGCTGGATTGCGGGCTGTCCACCAAGGTCAGAAAAGGAAAGTGTACATTTGTGGAACTTGTTTAAGTCCTGATCTGTTTGAGCCGTCTGATCCATAATTTATAGGGAGTATAAGATATTCAGTGGCGGCACTTCAAAGCAAGGAGGCCTACAGCCAGGGTGGATATGTCCAACTTCATAAAGTGAATCTTCTGTGAGATCTGAGCAACACTCCGAAAACAAAATACTTTTTTTTGTTGCTGCTGTTGTAAAAGTTATAAAAAAAAAATCTTAACATCAACTCTAAAGAATGTCCAAAGGCCTGCTGTGTTATTTTATTTCTACTAGTAAAAGTGTGAACAGTCTGGGGTTTAACAGCTAAGTTAAATTCTTTTACGCGCAGCTCATTAAAGCACATGTCACTCAAACTAATTATTACCTCTCTCTCGAAAAGTTTTTATATTTTAAGAGGAAGCATTATGTATTATTTGTCCCTCGAGGAAATGTGTGGAGAGGGAAATGGCATTGTCTCCTCAATGGGCTCTTTTGAAGTACTTCCTGGGGAAAGTCTGGACGGCGCTGATACATTGCAACCCCTCACCTCACGCTCGATCGCAACTGTTTCCTCAGCGTTAAATGAGGTGAAGGCTGAGGAAATTAAGAAGTGAATTTCCCCCTACAGTATTGAGTCTAAATTAAGTAGACAATGCAACTTAATTGGTAGTAATTTTTTCAAAGCTTGTGTTAAAAATGCAAAAACAACTTTAAGAAGGCAATGAGAGTTACTTAAAAGGAACTGCAGAGAAAGTGAGCTGACCTTTGTAAATCAAGAAGAGGGCTGATCACAAATGTTATACAGATTCCTGATTCATATTCATCAACAAAAAAAGGCGTGCAATCATTTATGTTGGCTATTTTTAAAATGTGTTGTCTATATTTCCAATTTATAATCCATATAATCCAGAGTCCTAGCATAAGTGTTACTGCTTACAGTAGATATCTTTATGGACATAAATGACTGGAACATCAAAAATGTTGTTTATAGCCTCATAATTATACATTTCATATAATATGCCCTCTTGTGGAGGCGATCCAAGCTACTTATTTTAATTAAGACTCATTTATTTGCATCTAGATAAACTAAAAATAATGTGATCAGCTCAATGGCAGCCTTCAAGCCTTGAAATACATGATGGAGCGATTGCACCCAGAAGTCTCTTGCTTTAATTGTACATGTCTCTCATTGCTTTCTTTATATAACAGGATCAGGCAGATGGTGAGCCTTACATCACTTTCCTGCACTCTCTTCATAATCATCAGTATTATAATTTAAAACACATTAGACGTGCAGGTAAATGTTTAGCACATCTGAAAGCACGTTTAATCAATGTCCATCACACTACTGCAATGCATACTTTATTTGCAAATGTATGCATGCAGATATTCTATCAGTAGTTGCTGGCTTGTGTGGCTTTTCTACATCCCTGGATGCATACAACAAAACAAAATGCATTTAAAGTAATTTTGCATGTTTTGTCTGATAAATAATCTACTTTTAAATAGATTTTAAAGTATATCTGTGATGCAGTTTTGCTGTAGGACAGTTGTGAGCGAATACTACGCATTGTAGTGGGCTGTAAACTGCAAACCGCTGCACCATGGAGCAACATTAACCAGCCTGCCAGCAGCAGAGTTGGCGCTGTGCAAATGTTGGAGTGTGTGTCCGCGCCTGAGTGTGTGTGTGTGTGTGTGTGAGAGAGAGTGCCGTAGCAGTGGCAGTGGTGTTCAGTAGCATGGCAGACTGCAGTAAATACACTGTTGAAGAGGCGGGGTTTGACATCTTAGCTCTGAAAACATCTCTAATCCAGTATTTCAGGTGCCGAAGTCGACCGAGCGACCATTGCTCACTACCGCCGCGCATCAGCGAACCGCAGTAGAAACGCACGCCTCCAAAGACCGGGATACTGTACCGCAAGTGTACAGAGACGGCTGCTGGGTCCGAAGTGGGATTTTTGAGAGTAAAAAAAAGCTCTACTAAAGCCGGGGAGAGTGAAGTTTCAGCGGCGTTGGGACAGTACTTTTGTTCAGTGTGTTAGTGCTGTAGTTTCCAGCGTCTGTCTCTGCCTTGAAGTAGCCTACACTTTAACCAGCGGCTCCTTCGGCTCCTCGGTACCTCCCCCCGAAACTCAGCCAAAATACTTCAACTTCACACTGAGAGGATATTACCGCACCTTTTGGGTCTATTTTCTGTCTTGGGTGAGTGCCTCTTCATTTTGAAATTTTGAGTGCGACTTGAATAGTTCCTAGTTTTTGTGTTTGCACCGATACTTGGGGCGGAAATGTAGCTTCACCTGGGGCTCAGGTAAGTCAGGAACAGGTAGGCCTAGCGTTAGCTGTTTCTACACGCCCATATGTGTTTTTTTTAGTTAGCACATATGTCAAGTTACAAAATGTTGGTTTGTGGGTGTTTAAAACACTTAAACAGCTGTTTTGTAATTTTGACAGTTTACTCACTAACTTATTTTCGGTGTTTTTCATTTAAAAGTCCTCTTTGTTTTGACAGCTAACGTTAGCTAGTACAGCCTCTGTGTCTGCCTTTCATTAAATATTTAAAATATGTTGCTAGCTTGACAAAAAAATAGGCCTAACTGACTGGGTTCTTCTTTAAAGTTTTTATTTCAACAGATTTTATTTTTAGTCTGTTGAAGCCTGTATTTAAAAACCCTTAAACATGGGTTTCAGGCCATTTTATAGCGTTTAAATATCAGCTTTCCTTTTGCTTTTATAGCGTTGTGTCACTTCAGGATAAACAAGCACAGTCTAAGCTTACTGCCAAGTCTCCTGTTATGTTCTGGAGTGGACTGAAAGGCTTCATATTGCGTAATTTATTGCACACTCTGTGTTTTTTTTTTTTTTTTTTTAATTTGGACAAAACATTCAGTAGTTTATAGGAGCTCATTTGCAGACCCCCTTCCTGTGCACCCTGTGAACTGAGTTTTTCTCACTTTATTTCATGCCTGTGATCAGACCCTCTGAGCAGACAGACCTCAGTCCCATAAGCACAGTGATGATGAGGCACTGAGATCATCAGCCCTATGGACATCGTGCACACAGTCATGCTTGATGTTGATGGTTGTGAAATAGCTCCTTCAGGTCCCGGTTGGTGTTCTAAATATGAAGGCATGCTGAAGAACCAGTTTTGGGAGTCCTGTCTCCTCTTTGTTTGCAAGCATGTCAGGCAAGAGCACACTGAATAAGTGTACTTTTAGTAGGTGTTGACCTGCTTTCTGTAAAGATTGTGGTGAGTGATAAAATCCTGATCAAGGGGTTTTGCAAATTTACATTTAGTTTGAAATGGAATTAATTTACATTTACATATAGCTGAAGTTGTGTGTGTGTGTGTGTGTTTGAAGTTCTTAGGAAGCCGATGTCAGATGTTGGGACATTAAGGAAGCAATCATTAGAGTGCAAAGGAGGATGTTATATTTCAATCAGATTCTATCCAGCATGGTATCCTGGAACATGTGCTTTTGTTCTCCCTTTTCCTCTCCTGGATGCAGTAAGGATAATGGGTGACTCAGCTCAGTGTGGGTGACCTGTTCAGTTTCACAGGGGTTGAACGCAGTGACCGTGTGCTGGAAAGCGGCAAGCCTTTGAGCAGGAAGCCCACACAGGAAACGACTGCTGCATTGTTACCCGAAGGCTTAAACCATGTCTGCAGTCCGCAGGGAATTTTACAGTCAAGTTTCACCGTTTCATTAGGGTTTTTGTATGCACACTCACGTTTTTATTGCTTAATCGGGTACATGCAGTGGCTGTTTGTGCTCAGGCTTTTGTGTAGTTTCAGACTTTTATGTGTTTGCCCCAACTCCAAATTAAAATAAACAGACTGACAGAATTGAGTAAAGCCAGTGTGTTAAATCATAGGAAATTAGAACATGGTGTCAACAATGGAGAGGAAATGTAGAGAAAAATGCTCATGTCCTGATGTCAGACACTTAGTTCACCACTTTATAAGGCAGCATAGATAAAGAAGAAGTACAAGACTATGTGGGAGACAGTCAGCTGTGTGACTTCTCTATAAAAAAATATGACTTAATTCCTAAGTTTACCATATGAGTCAGACTTCTATGACCACATTATACATATAGAGATGTTTTTTTTAAACCAAAGGCTAACTTCAGAATTGGAAAATGTCAGTAATTGTCATCTCCTGTCCACTTGTTCATTGTCTGTGTGTCCCAGTAAATAATTAAATATTCATGTCGGTGATGACTTTACACTGAGTTCAATAAGTGTATCTGCAAAATAGGAAAATAGCAGCCTTGGAATACAGTTTAAAACAACCAGTACTTTGCAGTCTGTTTGAACTGCAAGCGTGCCTTATTTAATTCATTAGAGTATTTCTTCTTTTCCTAAATTTTGATATAACAAAACCAAGGTTATACTCAGGTGCATCACACATCATCTGTTTTGATTTACAAAAAAGTTTTTTATTTTAAAGCATAAGATTACTACCCTCGCAACAGTCTAATTACTTTGAATACCATCTAATTATGTTGTCAGCCACCAGTTCAAGTTCATGTGTAGTTTACATAAAAAAAAAAACTCCCTGTGTGGGCTTGTTGTGTGTAGGTGTGAAAAAGGTGGGCATAGATAATTTTTTTATTTTACAGCTGTCACAAACCACAAAGTATGACTCATAGCAGCTGAGAAGTAATTTTTCCGAAGGTGAAAATTGGATTATTTACAGCTTTCTTTTTTAAATTTATGATATGCGTAATACCTCCAAATAGATGCGACTAAAATCAGAGGAAAAAAGATGCACAATACTTTGTTGCTGATGGGAGTCAGAGTTGCTGTTGAACTTAATCTTAGTAAGGAAATTAATTCAGTAACAGAACGTCAGAATTAAGCAGGAGCAGTAGCACTGCATTTGTCATGCAGCTGCAGTGTGCGTTGAGGAAAAGGTAAATTGTATTTCCATTTTTGCTCCTAAAACTCTAGATGGTGCAGAAAGGCTGAAAGTCTTTCATATCAACGAAAAGGTGGATTTAACAATAATTTAGGGCCTGTGTGTGACCAATGAATAATTGTGTGTGATTAGAGTTTTGATAACTCTGATATTCAGAGAATTTTTGACTTTTAAACCTGTGAGCTGTATTGTCCCAAAAGAGGCCTCTTTATGAGCCTTGAAAGCTAATCTGGTACATGCAGTGGCTGTTTCTGTGTCCTTTCTGCTTGTGCTGTTGCCACGGTGTATTTCTACTTTCACATCTTGCAGATTTTGAGTCGGTGTGACTCAGTTTACCACAGCTTTATTCATCAGGGGCTCTTTGCATTACCATATAAAGGCGATCAATTGAATGTCTCTTAATGAGGCTATTCATCAACACATCACTAATAGATAAATTAGAGCATGTGACTCCCTGTGCCTTGTAACATGCCCACATCTTACTGACTCTCCCAGGCTTGTCAAAGGTGCTGATGCATATTACACTCCTTGGCTGATTGCTCCAAGATGCTAGCCCTAGCATTTTTCCTATAGGAGGAAAAAAAGAGTCAATGATAATGACTTTGCTTGACATGTTAGTCTTAGCAAGCCTTTGTCTATAAAGGTCGACTGGACTTCTTCTGTTGCACCTGAGAGAGAAAAAGGGAAATTGCTTTTTTTTTTTTCTTCTACTCATGTCTACACTTAATGTTTTGCATGACTTTATTAATGCACAGAGAGTGTTGTTTTTTACCCGTAAATAGCTAAACCTGTATTTATCAGTGATGTAACTCCTCTACCACTTTTCCTGTAGTTGTAAATGATTTAATCATGGTGCCTACGCACACAGAGCAGTTACTTCCTAAGTTTATGGTGTCATCAAGGGTCATTAAATTGTTTTAAAGCTTAATTATAGAGTTGTTTAGTTAATGAAGTATTAAACTAATATAAATTACTAAGTTGCAATTAAATTATTATTTGCATCTTAGGCCAGAAATATTGAATTAAAGAGATTTAGTCTGTCTCGGAAAGTAGAATTAGTAGAAATGATTAATTTCCACAGTTGAAGTGTATAATGCCAAAACATGGACAAAACATGCAAGGAGCTTTGCTTTTGTTCTGAATCACAGATTGGATCACAGTAAAGACAGAAATAAAGCATTTGCAGAAAAATTGTTACAAATCTTTTTAAAATTTTCCATTACACTGATGTAGTTCAGAAATATCTATTTCAGAAGACTTCCAGTGCATTGTGGGTAGACAGTTTTTAGCAGTGTCAGTATTGAAAAAAAAATTACAGCGCTTTTATGATTTCATATAAAATTCAGACTGTTGCTCTTCAATTCCTTTACTGACCCCCCCCCCCAAAAAAAAAACTGTGCAAGATGTCTCTGTAAATAGACACTGTGCTTTAATTAACTGTTAAATAAAGGGAGAAATTGCTCCACACTTAAAAAAAGTCCCTAATAATTTATTAACTTTATGCTAATAGTTTCATTCCTTTTTCTTTCAAAGTTACTGAAAATGTGAAAGAGCAACTGCAAGTTAATCGATTTCTAAGATTTTAACACACTTTATAAAGTATTCCTTTTGGTATTTCCCCTTTTTTCTTGCCATTTCAAGTGGTGCCTTTAATGTTGAAGTGGTGTTCTTAGATTTAGTCTCTTTAGTCTCTTTTACCTCACAGAAAATTACTTTGCTGCTTGCTTTCATCTTATCTCCTATCAGATAGACTTCTCTTGATCAGCCAGTGAGTGTTGCTTGTGATTGAGCCCTCTTTCTTTCATGTTGTGGAGCTCATGGTAGACTTAAAAAAAAAACAGGGGTCATCTGAGCCATGTGTTATCCAGGATCACCAATGGTAGGTTTATTAAAGCCAGACAAGCCAATGAGAACTTGAGTACATCGCTGGCTTTGTGAGAAAGACCAGTGTTGGACGCAGAGCTGACCGTCATAACATCATAAGCTCATAAGGTTACTGTTGATATGAACCCAGAGGCTTTTATTGAAAAAAAAAATCCACCGTTATATGAAAAAACTTGTAAGGATCAGCTTGAAGAAAACCTGACCTCTAATACTTGAAACGGATGGGTGTCAACAGCCGTGTTGGCTTACACAGAGTAATGACGTAAACCTGGCTTCTGGACAATATTGTGACTAGTCAGTTGAGTCATTTTCTCCACCTAGATTTATAAACAAGGCGGCAGGTTTTACATGGTTGGATTCAGTTGAAGTCAATTATAAGAGATGTGTTTTTAATGTTTGAGAAATGGGCTTTTTATTATTAAATCATAAAACAGCAGCATATGAAATGCAGTAAGAATGTTCATATCAGCACAGCCACCTGTGCAAAAATGAACATTATATTTTCCAAGCCATCACTCTTTTCTGCTTACATGTTGAGTATGTTACGTGCCACTTTAACCTTTCAGCTCGTCCATATCTTGAATTAGTGCTTGCCCTGTATTACAATAAGTAAATGGTGCAAATGAAAAAATTGAATTTTCATGCTTAGTCTGTTAAGCCAATAATGTTTTTTTAATTTCTTCAGGGGAAAAAACTTCTCAACAATGGCTTATTCAAATCTTAAAAGAAAATGAGATTACACTGAAAGCAATGTGGGACAGTGTTACGTAAGGACAAAGAATTTTTTAAATTTAATGGAGTATAATTTTTCCTGACTTGAAAAACGATGCTCTTTGCCCTTGCAACAGAGCATAATCTTTTAAAATGATCTCACCGTATCGTTGTCAGCAAGTGCCAATTATGCTCAGACTATAAGATAAGTGGGGTTGGCAGTTTTTCAAGTGGACCACCGTAATGAAATAAAATTTTCTAAGATCGGAAAGGCAGAGCCATATTTACTCTTGCTGTTGTCAGCAGCGTCCTCATACAACATGTGCATTGGCTTCGTTCTCCATGCCCTCAAATTTACTAACCATCATCTGGATGTATTGTATTTTTTTTAATTGCTGGCAAATTGATATGGAAGAGATGCTGCATGGTCAAATTGGTTGTATTCTATTTTAGATGTATGACTTAATTTGAGAATAGTTTGTATGAGCTGTCAAAGTGATGGTAGCACTCCTGAAATATTACAATCAAGGATAATGACACTGTTATTAAAATATAAGTAGGGTGGATTAGGTCAGTATTGTTTCTCAATTTCATCACATGCCAACAAAGCTTGGAGATGACTTATGATGAGACACACAGATTGTGAAAACATGTTAATGCGTGTGTTGTAAAGTGTTTGTAAAGGTGGGCTCATAGGTACGGCGTACACTTTTCCACTTGGCCCTCCAGCCCTGCAACTAATCCGAAAACAGCAGCTCTTAAGCAACGGTGAGCTTAAGCGATTGCTTTGGAATGCTGTTGCTATGGAGTTCAGTTGCAAAGTACAGAGGCAGAGGCGTTCGCATGCTTTATTGAATCATGTGTAGATGGCTGTAATGTATTCTGTAAGTAAATACTAAACTTCAGGTTGTGCCATTAACCTGCTGTGAAGTTTTAGCGTTGGAACATCGTCATCCATTAAGGAGGATTCCTGAAATACCAGGATGGAAAAGCTGTCCAACTGGTTTTGGCTGAAACTTTGTGTGGTTCTGGAGACTGTCACAAGAGGGAAGTTTTATTGTTTGCGCAAAGTAGGGCAGTATTTTTTGTCCTCACCCTGAATAAAGAAATGTTTGAGGTTTATTTTTTTAAGTGTTGGAGAGGATGAATCACTACGTATCGCACAAGGAACTCTGGCTCGTGGTTGTTTCTTTGACCTTTTTTGGTCCATCTGCTTTGCCACAACTTCAGTTTTCCATAAAGTCACAGGGTAAGGTTTGTTGTAATTCAAAATGACATAAAATGATATCCTATAAAAATCACAATAAACACATGATAATTTACAGGCTGTGACTGTATGTACCTCTTGGGACATTCAGCATTATAATAACCCAGAGACAGCTTCCTCTGCCTCACTCAGCACAAACATATTCATCCATCAGACCTCTCAAAAGTAGTCTGTGTTCAGCGCTGCTCTCATTTAGTGCACATTCGCTGCAGATTTCGTTCGTCTTTCTTGCTGTGTTGTTTTAGTTGCATTGACTGCAAGTTTAATAAATTGAACCGCATCATCAGTGGATTTTTATAATGTCCCCCACTTTTCCTCTTGTTTTAAAAATAGGTCAGGCCAACAGTCTCTTGCTACTGAGTTTAGAAAAGAACGACAACACCAGGGAAAATGACAAAATGAGACAAAAAGAAACTTTAAGCATTTTTTTTTTTGCCAGCTGAACAGTATGTTGTCACCTGAAACTGCAGCCGCAATCCTGATGTTTTAAAGCACATGAAAACTTACTTTTAAATGTCTGTCTTGGCCGATGTTTTCTATTATTCAGACAAGTAGAGTTGCAGAATTGAATCCGTCTGAATACAGGTTATGCTAATTTAGCCTGGACCAACTTTCATTTGACACGCCTCCAGTGCAAAGGGTGTTTGTGAAAGTTAATGTATAACCTTTGTTGACATACTTAGAAAGTCCAGTATGACTTCGAACCTAGAGTGAACACAGAAATAAAGACTGTAGCATTAAATGTATTGTTTGTTTCTTTGCTATAGAATCACTCAAAATCAAACAACTACGAAAATGTTGCTTAGTGAAAGAAGCAATTAAACATGCAGGAAGACAATAGTGTTTACAAGGTAAACAACAAACTAACTAATCTCATTTAATCTTTTCCTCTTGTTTTCTGATGCAGCCAAGCCGTCCAGCCTGGATAAAACTTTACTGTGGATGAGCCTCTGAGAGAAACAGTCGAATATCTTCAATTACACCGGGACCATGTGGCAGAATTTGCTTACAGGGGTCCACAAACCTGTCCGAAGCTGTTGTTAGGCTTTGTCCAGAGCCATTAAGACTACAATATGAGCGGGGCACGTACCTTCAAAGTCAAAACACACCTCACAAGAAGTATCAGACGACTTATCCACGAAGGCTTCCCAAATCAAAGACTTGGATTGTAATTTTTTTGTGGTTTTAATTTAATTTTTTTTTCTTTTTCTTTTCTTTTTTTTTTTTTTTTGGGAAACCTTTAAGTTGCGGACAAAGTGAAAGGACCTTCTGTATGAGCTGCAGAAATAGACTAGAAGCCCATGTTTAACAGGGCAGCTGCTGCAGCTTGTGGAATAACTTAGCCCCAGACTGTTGGGAAGTTACTCCTTCAGGGGCAGAGGGATCCGATCCCAGCACCAACCTCCCCTGTTGTCGTCTGACTATTCCACCTGTCTAAAGGCAGACCCCACTATCCAATGGCATGGACCAAGTTCTTTGGAAGGAAGCAGGGGGGCAATCTGGGGAAGTCGTACCAGCCGGGGAGCATGCTGTCTCTGGCCCCCACCAAAGGCCTGTTGAACGAGCCGGGCCAGAACAGCTGCTTCCTCAACAGCGCTGTGCAGGTAGGTGTCACCTGTTGCTTTGGTTAGTCTTGGCTGCTTTTAATTTTTCATTTTATGAAATGATTAAGCTGTATGTTATGTATACGGCTGATACGGTTTGCAGTTAAGTTGCTTAAAGTAGTATCAAGATGTGATTAACAAAACTGAATAATTATGTATAATGATATACTATTGAATATTTAAGTATATATGATTATGTCCTTAATAATTAGAATTATCTTGACTAGAATATTTTAATAAGAAATATTTCTCATCAGAAAATAGCAAGACCAAGCATGTGTAACTGTACAAGGAACATGCTAGCTTGGTTCAATGCTGTTACAAGCTAAATGCTGATATCGGGGGGGCAATGTTCTCACAATGTCAAGGAGAAAGCTAACATGCTGTTTTCTCATAGATGATTATGACTGTGTTTAATGTTGGTATGCTTACATTTGTATTATTTATTGTGATTATTCGTGCGAGAGCCTTATCTTAAAGCGAAGTATTGTGTTGTATAAACTTAATATTGACTAACTGAAAAGTTTGGAGACCACCACAGTTTTTTAGCATTTATCAACAAAGGGATATGGATGTCATTTCCCATTTCATGGCAACCCAACCACTAATTGTTCAGACTTTTTAATCAAAACCACAACCTGCAGTAACCCAGAATCACTCTCTTGTGACATGGGAGGAAACGTCACTCGATAAAATTCACTAAAATGACACTGAAATCTGGAAGATTTTAACCTCTGGTTGCCATTAACATCTGTAGAAATGTGAATGGCAATCCATCCATTGTGAATCTATTGTGGACGTCTGATTTTCTGAATCACTTGGTGGACCCTCTTACAATATCATCTCTAGAAAAAAAAGTTTTTATAAATTGTGATCAGCACAAGAAGTAGTATTCCTTGCATTATAAAAAAAATTGAGTATCATTTTATTACAAAAGGGTTTTACTTGAAAAAAAATCCCCTTATTTTTGCATGTTTGTTTGTTCCCTGATTGCTGTAGATTTACACTATGTTCTCCACCCTCTTAAAATGTGACCAATTTTGGGAAATTTGCAGGCTTAGTCACTGTCTAAATTGGTCAGAGCTTCTTGGTAATCTCATAATGTTGTGAAGGTTGCTTTTGACTGTTAGGATGCTAGCCTGGTGGGTTAGTACATGATTGCAGTCAGCCCCACAGTGAGGTCACCCTCTGCAGCTGTGACTCAGAGGGTGAGACAACCGATGAGCTGGTTGAAGTTGATCATTACCTTCGGCTTTGTTTCTGTGAGGAAGCTGTTCCTCTCGCCCACTCCTCATCCTCATGACCTTCGAGACCGTTCCAATGCCTCTGTGACCAACAGATGACCCAAGGATGTCAAGTTTAAAGATACAGAAAAACATGAACCTGATCTTATGTTTGCTTTATTATTTCAAGCTGTTGTAACCGAGAAGTGCTTTAACGTTAAAGACCATGTTAAGTGTTACAGTGTATTTTATCAAGGTAACCTGCTTTTCTTTCCCTTGTTCAGGTACTATGGCAGCTGGACATCTTCAGACGCAGCTTGAGGCAGCTACCTGGACACTTCTGTCTTGGAGAATCGTGCATCTTTTGTGCATTAAAGGTAGAATACAATCAGAATGATATTTAACAGGAGCTCATCTTAATATCTGGTCCATGTTTTTCAATACAAATGTGCCAGCTGTTTGGATCACACGTCTACTGACTTTTGATTGAATGGTGACAAATGCTATTAATAAACAAAAAGTCTCGTTGTCTGCGTGCACTCAACTTCTTGTTCTTCTCTTCAGGGTATTTTCTCCCAGTTCCAGCACAGTCGGGAGCGCGCCCTGCCCTCTGACAACCTGCGTCACGCCTTGGCAGAGACCTTTAAGGACGAGCAGCGCTTCCAGCTGGGCTTCATGGACGATGCCGCAGAGTGCTTTGTAAGTTCCTGTGGCAACCCAGTCGTCCTGAGGGAGGGAGACTGGCATATGGAGAGAGGGGTGTGTGTGTGTGTGTGTGTGTATATGTTTGTGTGTTGCCCTGCCACACAGTTCGGATAATGCACTGCAACAAACTGTTTGGCGAGGTCACTGAAAGAGCTTCTGTCCCTCCCATCAACCCCTGCCACATTGCCGCTAAATATCATCATGACAGGTTATATAAGCGCCGGAGTTGTGTTTGAACCTCTGTGTGTTGTGCTCCCATATTATGTCGCATCATTTCTGTGCCTTTTTTTTTTTTAATGTCAGTTTCATGCGTCCTTCATCATTTTCTCACATGAGTTCCAGCTTCTTTGTTCTTTTTGGCGCAACAAGGCATTGCTTTACCCGACCTGTGTAATTGTGGTATGTTTTTGTTTCAGTTATATTTTGACTCCAACCATCGAATAGAAAACAGATCCTTTGGCTTTTTTATCCTTTATTTTTACACCATGTTTTGTTGAAGCTCATTTAGTTCATTTCCTCATCTCGACTGTGATCACATCCTCTTAATAACAATTCAACCAGACAGCACAGATGTATCTTGATTTTTTTCCCCCTTCAGTCCTTGTTTACTTGCTTAAAGTCCAATCAAATTGCAATTGATGAGCAAAAGAAAAAATCTGAAGTATGTGGAACAGAAATGAAGAGAAATGTACCAAATGGGAATACTCAGTTGCACAAGTGTAAGCATATCGTGACTTTCCTCTTGAGTAAGAAACTGTTCACATAATTACCACAGGCTGAAATTAGCTTCATAGAAACTTTTACTTTTTAATACCTTTTTTTATACTTTCTACCTTGCAGACTGATGCTGTGTCAAGGTTGCTATCATAGACAATCCTACCTCTTAGTCTCACATTTTCAATCTTTGTCCTTGAGCATTCACCATGTAATGCACTGGCAGCAGCGTGCTGGTGTAGAGTTTATGTGAGGAGTTAGCCATTGTCAGATTAACAGACTGTGAAGTAATGCCCATAACCTTTGCAGGCCTACCTTGAAGTCTTAATATTTTATAAACTCATAAGTCCTCCATAGAAACAGTCGGGGTCTGAAATGGAGTCAAGCTCGCTCTTTAAACGTGTTCCTTCGGCTGTCAGGTTTACAACATGGCTCCTAAAATTGATATGTAACAGTGTGTCCCACCATACTGCGGTTTTGCTCTGGGAAACACCTGTTTAAGCATGAAAAAATAAATATCCTGTGTTGGTGGTGAAAATATTTACTTTCAAACCTGATAGATGTCCTATTGTTTTAACAGGAGAACATACTGGAGAGGATCCACCTGCACATTGTGCCGGAGGAGACAGATGCCTGCACTTCAAAGTCTTGCATCACGCATCAGAAGTTTGCTATGTCACTTTATGAGCAGGTCAGTCAGGGTTAGAAAACACACAAAATATGTTTTACTTTTTAGATAACTGTTTTGTTTTTCACTGCTGCAATAATCTCAGGAAAAAGGTGATGTTAAAAAATGTTGTTTTTTTGTCTTACGTCCAGGAAGAGGTGTTAATTATGTTTTTATTGTGCCTTCCTGTTTTTTTAATGCTGATGTTTGACTTTGTTCAGTGTTTGTTTGCACCACTTCTACTGTAATGTGTAGACAGCCCAAACACACTAGTCTATGTAAGGATTAAGCAACACACACACTAGGAAATGAATCACTGTCTGAGACAGTAGAAATCCAATCCGTCATGTTTTGATACAGGGTAGCCCCGGTGGAATAGGGAGGGTGTTTCTGGTCAAATTTCACAGTGCAGCAGTGCTACCAGATAAATCACAGATGGTGTGCGCATAAATTCCAGCACTACACAACACCCTTCCCTCTTAAAGTGATGCCCAACACTGGCTCTGTCCATGTCCTAAAGCAGTTCTCTTTTTGCATAAAACAGATAATACACATCTGAACTAAATCCCCGTCACAGTCAGCGTATTCAGTTTCCCCTCAACTTAATGGCACCCAATCCAGCAAGTATGAACAGGCCTCAGTCAGAGGAAGATTGATAACTTAATTAATTAAATTGGATTGCCTGTTAATGTCAGTGACTTTAATTAGTGACTTAAAATGACACTACAGAGCCCACAGAGCAAGACAAGCATGTCATAACAAATTAAGGTGGGTTTTAATTATTAGACACTGAAACTTTTTTCTAATGGAGAAGTGGTAAATGACATGCCCATTGAATTTATTAGTCCCTTTTGGTCTTTGACAGCTGATACACATGCTGAAAACACACCTGTGTGTCTCTTTTTAAAGGTTTTTGCATTTACCATCCTCTTTGTCCCCAACTCTCTCTCTCTCTCTCTTTCTCTCTCTGCAGTCTGTGTGCCGTAGCTGTGGGGCATCCTCCGACCCACTGCCGTTTACAGAGCTGGTGCATTATGTCTCCACCACCGCACTCTGGTAAGGCTCAGGCAATATAAACTTTCTATGCTTCCCCCTCTTGTCATCCGTCCCGCTCTGCTGTCTTTTCGCCTCTCATGTCGCTCTCTGCACATTTGTCACAAGGCAAAAACTTCTCTTTTTAAGCTGACATTTCACACACAACAGTTTTCTTTTCCATCCACACACCTTAATCTTTATTTGTCCATGTCTGTCTTTTTTTCTCTACCTTGCTTATAATTTTCTGCTGACAATCATGCCTGCTTTTGTAGTCAACAGATACTTCAACGCAGACACGAGTCATTTGGGGAACTGTTGCAGACAGCAAGTACGATAGGGGATCTTCGCAACTGTCCAGTAAGTGGTTTATGCAAAAAAAGTATTTAATTAGCAAAAAGTTCGCTTTCCCCTTCAAAAGTAATGAGAAACTCATACTCCAGTGCCCTGCAGAAGCCTTTTACAAGCAACTAGATATCATTTTTCCATCTCTTTATGGAATAAAGTGTGTTTTTCAAAGAGACAATTCTCAAAAACCTTGGTTTTGGTATTAATTGTTAATGACAGATTTAATGTGCACTTGCTTTTGTGAAAAACTGGATCTTTTTCTGCATCCTTCTGTCTCAGAGCAACTGTGGGCAGAGAATTAGGATCAGAAGGGTCCTCATGAATTCTCCTGAGATCGTCACCATAGGCTTCGTTTGGGACTCTGATCAGTCTGACCTCACAGAGGATGTTATCCGATCGCTGGGGCCTCCTCTTAATCTTTCTGCAGTGAGTAAATATTTCATGTGAATTT
>JAPZDY010000016.1:7541004-7599311 GCA_029783645.1 Ctenochaetus hawaiiensis
TTTTTAGCTTCTCTATTAATATTTTGTGGTCTCTAATGTGGGAAATTTTATTTTGAAAATCAACAGCGTGACAGGAAGCTTTTTCAAAAAAAGAAAATGTCAGAGATCTTGGTTAGATAAAAGATAAAAGATGTTTTAGGATAAAAGTAGCAACATTTCATAAAACTTCAAGGATGAAATATCTCTAATAGGATATAAAATATTTCTCTCCAGACACGGTTCAGTTTACTATTAACTTCTTTCATTCACACAGCTGCCACTTCATTTCTTTGCTGTTTTACGGTCAGTTTATTTTGGTTGCAATCAAACATATGTGGCAAATAAAGTGGGGATTTATTTCTCTGTAAGTCGGGGCCGTTGCGTAAGCAGTCAACGCCCAGTGCCCAGTTGGCCTGCGCTACTGATCAAAAAGCCCCTGCTGGCCTTGGTCAGCTTGTCAAAAAGCCCCTCCCTTCATGTCTGTGTTTTCCTGAGCATGTGTGTGTTTGTGTGTGTGCATGCCTGTCTGAGGGAACATGTGGGCTGGATAGACGTCACTGAGACAGAGGGGAAACAACATGTGCTCAAGACTGCTTTTGTTGCCCTGTTTACATTCACACATTCTTGGTTGTAAGTATGCAGAAACGTGGGCGCACATGACTCCTTTTCTGTCAATGAAATTGCATCGTTACGTACGTATACTTATATGGTCAGGTTGTCTACGGCGCTCGCATGAAGTATGTTTTTCAAAAAAAATTGGCAGCCTGACCTCCTAAATATTTCTCAGTGGCCTGTTCACATCAGTCCACTGTTTTGGATGAGCTTCACAAGCACAAACACACACAAAAAAAAATAAAATCAATGAGTGTAGCTCAGATTAGGGCATTGCTCATATGCTCCACACATTACATAACTTCTTTATTGAAGTAATCAAACCCTTCTTTGACAGCACCCTCTTGTGTGTTTCCAAAGCGCACCATCAGAGGAATTTTTCATACTCCCCCAACCCCTCCCAGTAGTGAACCACAAACGCCTTGATTCATCCACAAACGCCTTGATTGATTAGGCAGCGTTTCATGTGACTTTATTGGGTGTTAAAAGGAGCCCTCCACCCCCGTCGCCTGCTTTGAAATCTATTGTTTGAAAGAGCGAGGGGAACAGAGAGCTAGCTGTGCAGAAAACATGAGGGAGAGACACAAGTGACTGTCTCACAAGCACTTTCTTCAACATGTCTGCTGCTGTAAATTTGTTTTTTAGACAAGACATCAAGTGCTGCTGATTCAAACAAGCCCTTATTTGTGCTGATTGTCAAATCAATGCCTGTTCATACCCTCGGACCTTAATCTATAAACAGATGGAGTAAGTGATCCCACCAGCGATCTGCATCACTCACTTGCTACCCCATTTTCTATTGTGTTGATGTAAATGAGTAATTGGTGAATATATATTTATATATGTATGTGTGTGTGTGTGTGTGTGTGTGTGTGTGTGTCTGTGTGGGGACTCAGCTCTTCTACAGGGTGACAGATGAGCATGCCAAAAAGGGAGAGCTGCAGCTCGTGGGGATGATCTGCTACTCCAGCCGCCACTACTGTGCCTTCGCCTACCACACCAAGTCCTCAAAATGGGTCTTCTTTGATGATGCCACAGTGAAAGAGGTGAGAGAGGACAGAAATATGTTGAAATCACTTGTAAATTTAGTTAATTAGATGGTTGACAGAAAATGTATAAGAAAAGGTCAGACAATAACTAACTACAGCTGTTTTAAAATGGGTATTTAAAGCCATTTTTGTCTTTTTTGTAAAGTCATATGAATATTATCAGGTTTAAGGTCAGACAGTAACATTGATTTAGAGACCAAACCTTGTGCTTTGGAATATGACAGTAAACCTTTTAACTGTTTTCTTGCAATTTACAAATGAAATACATTAACTTATAATACACTGTGTACACGGAAACACAAAATGTGTGAAAACATAGTGCCATTGCACAACACAAATAAAAAGATACATTTTCATGTTTTCATTTTGGAGTTAATCTGATTTGCTATTATGTTTTTTCTGCAAACAGATAATTTTTTGTATAAAGTTTACAGATATTTACACATCTTTCCATAATGTTTACATTTGTGCGTCTGGTTACTAGAGTAAAGGTAGAATAAAATTCAAAATTTGGACATCTTTGTTCATAAAAATGTGCCACCTTAAGTCAGTAAATCATGCTCTTTTTATGAGTAGCAGCAGAAAGTAGCAATGCTTAGTCTCCTTTCTCCATCACCAAGTCTCTTTATCGGCCAATAAGGGCCACATCGATTGCCCTTCATGAGCCTCTCGGTTGATGTGCCTTTATGGCACTGAAGAGTCAGCTACAACCCCCCACCCCTTCATACATTTCTACTGCAGTTCCCCAACTCTGTCATCACAAAGTACTGCAGTAGTGAAGTGAAGCTTAACTGGCGAAGATTATTTTCTTTATCCCTTCACTGGTTAAAGTTGAAGGGTCAGTGTGAACGCTGCATTGCCATGTGTAGGAGCAATGCTGTTTGTGTGTGAGAAAGATTTTATTTGTTGTTTTTTTTGGGGGGGGGGGTCTAGTGCTTGTGTGAGTATATAGTATATAAACTGTAAATCCTTTCTTTTATCCTTTCCATTTTTTTTTCTAAATATTGGATTTATTTTCATGGTGTGCACATGTAAGCATGCCTTTTGTTTCACATCCTCCCAATTTTCTCGGGCACTGTGGTGCAGCGGCTGGCTGGCTCCGAGTCAATCCATCAGCAGCTTGTGCTGTGTGTGCAGCCCCCTCCGCCGCCACCACCACCACCGCCGCTACCTCCCCGACTGAAATGGAGCAGCTACAGTGCTCCGCAGCGCCTGCCAAGTCCGTACCTGGGTCGAAACTCACCAGCGTTTGTGCGACTCCCCAAGTCCCAGCTGCTAAATGACTATTGTAGTGTATCCTGATTGCTGCTTTTGCAGTGCATCTCGATTTGTTTATTTAATGAGGGTGGTGAAGGATGATTGAAAATAGTATCAATAAGGACTTCTTTCGTAGTAGTGTTAAGCTGACAACCAGAATTTTTGATCCACTCTGAGAGGCTGGCAGGTGCACATTTATTTTGTCATTGACAGCAGAACTGGACAGACCAGTATGTGCAAAGATCATTTCAGCTTTTTGTTGTTCTTGTTTTTCATTTTTGTCTTCCTTGTCCTAGTTTATATTACTTTATCCCTTACAATCTATATATTTTCGGTAAAAAGTTATATCCATCTCTGCAACATTCCCTCTGCTGTAGCTCCTTTGTTTTGCTTTGCATTCGTTCTTCCTTACCTCATCTTTTCATCTCTCCTCCTCCCACCTTCTCTACTCCCCCTCTTCCACCATCATTTGCTTAATTAAGACGCACACAAGCATCTGTTAGCCTGCAGCCTGCCTTTGTGGTGCCTTTGTGGCGAGACACGCACCTTACACAGCTTAGCTAATGTGATTGTGCGATTTGGCCTCAGTGTGTTTTATTCATTCACAAATTTGATTTCCGACAATGAAAGTGAGGGCTTTTTTTAAAAGTTGCCTGTGGATTTCATAGAAGCTCTCATGTCATGTTCTTTTTCTCTGAAGTTCACATGGATTGTTGTACTGTGTCGATGTCAGTATGGCTGGTTGTTGGTGGAAAGTGTTCACTTTGAATAGAAAAAGGTTTTGGTACCCTTTTTGTAAAATTAAAAACAGATAGGGTCACAAGAAAGCATATTGTCCTGTAATGTGCACAGTCTGTCTGTTCGTCTTGTTTCTGTTGGACAAGGGTCACTTGATTTATCATGAGGAAAATCCAGTTGAGTGTTTCACTATGTATTATCACACACAAATTGGCAGAATTCCTGTGTCTGATGTGCTTAAATCTGTAATTACTGCACATGTGTATTGACCAGCTACTCTTTGTCTCCTGCTGTAGATCGGCTCCAGGTGGAAAGATGTGGTCAGCAAATGCATCAAAGATCACTTCCAGCCTCTCCTCCTCTTTTATGCCAACCCAGATGGAAGTGCTATCACTGCAGAAGATGCCTCGAGACAAAACAGCAGCCAGTCTCATAACAAAGCCCCTGCCAATGGAGAAGTGCAAGGTATGATCAGATATGAATTGTTTAAAAATCAGTTTCAGTTTGTTTTGTGTACATTTTGAACATTCCAAATTAAAAAAAGCTCAGAGGTCATTGTAATCGTATTATAAAATCCCTATGGAAATTAACATAAACTTTGGATGTCTGTTGTGTTGGCAACATTGTTATATTGGATCTGTTGTGATGAGTTGTTGATTTCGTGTCCTCTGTGCAAATGACAACATCAGATTCCCTTGAGATGCATTTATTTCGGTTATTAGCGCTGTTGAGTGTTACGTGCTTTTATTGCATTCAGTAACCTTAATCCCATCCCAAGTGACCTCTTTGGCTGTAATGCCATACTGTAAAACACCCAATAATATAAAGCTGAGGCCTGCAGGCACGCTGTTTTTAGACTTTACGGTCTGGAGAATGATGAAGGATGTAGAGGGAATAAAAAAAAAACTGTGATGAAAGTTGTTGCAGCGCTCGCTTGTTGAATACAACAGCACAGTTTGGTAGTTAAATAAAATATAAAAAAAACTTTTTATTTTTGGGCTTACTCCCTCAACACACATTGCGCTAAGTGCACATAAAAATTCCTTTCATTCACGAATCACTTTAAATGGAAATTTAATACAGAGAAAGGAACAAAAAAACAGCTTTTATAGGACGTGTAAAATCCCAGATCTTATTAGTTGCCTTTGCAGGCAGTAATGAAAATTTGTTGATGACAACAGCTGAACATCTCTGCTGTTTGGATTATATATTCCGGGATTTGTTTGGTTGGGGAGGTTTTTATCCCCTTTAAAGATCCTCCTCCAACCCTCCATGCTGGCCGTGCCCCAGGTCCCAGCTGTGGCAGCCGCTCACTGCCCATCAGAGCTGACAGGGCGCCGGACCAAACTGGATCATCCTACAGAAACCCAGGAGAACGTTGTGTGGATTTTGTAATTTGAATTCTGTTTCTTAGCCTCAGGTGCAGTCCGTGTATTTGTTAATAAGATTTTTATCATGCAAACTGTTATTCTGTTGGGAGAAGACAATCCTGCATGTACAGCTATAGCTTTAAAATTAAATTTTTTGTTTTGTTTTCTCTCTCTTCTGCAGACTTAGCCCCCAAGAAGCTGGACCTCACAAGGGAGAATCTGAAGTCTCTGTTGGGTCAAGACTCCTTCAAACAGAAGACCCCTTCAACCTTCAGCAGAGGCAGCGCTCAGACCAGTGGAGGACGTGGACCAGGTAAGGAGAAAAATATGAAAGGGCTGAATACAAACCAAATGTGAAGAAAAAGAGATTTGAATCCAAGTTAAGCAGAAAGTGTTTCCATTACAACACTATTATTTAGCTCAGGAAAATAGAAAAACCTGTAAGTTGTGTGAGACATTTCCTCTTGTTTACTCTGCAAATTCAAGAGTGTTTTCTCAAGAAAATTGTTGTAACATGACAAACAAGGCTCATTCTAAACAAAACTGAGTTTTAAACACGAAATATGTGCATGTGGAATCAGTGTGTTTTGTAGTGATCAAAAGAGGAAAACACATTGTGTGGTAGTTGTAGTTTTTGGCCCTAAAAAAGCTGGTTAGTTTATAAATATTTGTGTCCACAGTGAGCAGTGATGAGCATGGATCTGACATTGCAGGCAAAGGACAAGATCATTAAATGTCTTTGCTATTAAAGTAAATCTGTCCATGATAGTAATACAGACGGGATTAGGGACCCTTGTTAAGGGGAGAGGTCACAAAGAGCTGCTGCTGCAACTATGGAGAGGAGAGTAAACTGAATGGAGATCTGTTAAGACAAGCAAACGGCCTTGCTGGAAAGACAAAGAAACAAAATGTTGTGGGACTGAAATTTTTTAGGTAAAATTGAATGCCTTTTGTTAATATTGCACATCCCATGGTTCATCATGTGGCCGTGTGAAGTGTGAAAGTCCTTGAAACCAGTGTGTCATTGTTTCCCTTTGCTTGATGTTAAGCTTGTTTCCAAATCCGTGTTTTGGGGAGGGAAAGTCAGTATAATAAAGTGCTTATCTTTGCTCAGAGCTTCAAGAAGCATCTGTCAAATTTGATGCACAGTCCCTAAAACATTGTCTCAAAAAAACACCTGGAATGTCTTGAAACTTCATGTCCTGTTCACGGTGATTGCTGTTGAAATCTCAGACAGCTAGCAGAACCTCAGTATGACCATGTTTTCCGGTTCCATGACCAATCATTGCATTTCAAAGTGAATTTCTGCCAGAGATGGGGCTGAGCAGCCTCTGCGTGGCAATGTTTCCACCATGCTGCCTCTCCCCTTGTGGAGCAGAAAATCAACTGTATGCACCGTATGCATTCATGTACTGTTAAGTGCAGCTTTGTCAACACACTGGGCAACTGCTTAGTGCCCTGAGGGTGCTGGAGCTTGAAAATAGTGACAAGAAAAAGAATGAAATAACAACAGATATCTGTGTGCACACTGAGATAAAGCACTTTTAATTGTATCTGCAGTAGTGGAAATCTCTGATTCAGTTAAACAGAGATTTGAAAACAAGATTAGAGTTCTTACATATGGTAATACCTATTGTCTCTGTTGTTTTTGCAGTGAAAATTGTCAACAGCGATCCCAAGAGTCGCCTCAGGGACATTTCTCAAGAAGCTGCCCAGAGAGCAGTAGAGGTGCGTGGGATGCATCCATCCAGAAGAGAGCCGGACAGGAGCGGTCAACGGAGGCAAGAGTCACGCTACAGAGGTTGGTCAAAGTTAGAAAGGATGCAGACGTATAGATGTAGACTACACATTCAGTGCGACTCAAAAACACACACATGAGAACTGCAAGGCTTTAAGGTACAAAAGGCTAGCCTTTCACTTCCCCAGCCCTTATGTAACTGTCGGTTTGGGAGCAATGTGTCAGAAAGGGGATTAAGTGCTGACGTCTATCGGAGCCTGCCTTCATCCCACTCTCTTATTCAGAGCCATTGGTTCCCCCTTTCTGTGGTCTGCAGGAACATATACAAACAAACATTCACAATAAAACAAGCAAATCCAACCAAATAGTGATAAATGCTGCATCATTTAGCTCGAGGGTGAATTCAACTCTAAAAAGAATATTTGTGCCACTATTTTCACATGTCCCTCTTTCTTTCACCCCTCAGTTTGAGTGTGTGTTGGTTCTAATCAGTAGGCTGATTGGTCCTCTTCTTTAATACTCTTTTAGTACATCACTGCTTTCAATTAAGTATCAGTGAGGGGATTATGAGAATTGTAACATGCTCCCAAATCCACCCTGTCAACAGCAGTGGCCTGTGTTAACACCGAGTTCACGTCCCGTAATGATTGAATGCGGTAGGCTAAAGGAGGCTAGCGTCGCTGCTGTGATGAATGGTGGGGCTGGAGGTGACAATACAGTTAATGTAAGTAGTAACAATTTACCGCAGCACTTCTCTTGCTCAGGCTCGCACTCTGCTGAAGTCTTCTCCAGAAAGAAAAGTCTAAGTAAGTGTCCTGCCCATATGGACTGTGGGATAACCTCAGGGTGTTTTTAAATGATCTTTGGCTGTGCTGATGTAGACATGTTACCATTCTCCCAAATTGATCCACAGCCTTGTGTACTGCTGACCACACTGAGCTGGCAGCAGACACTGTTAAAAACATACAGGTCTAATATATTAGAGCAAAAAAAAAAAAAACCGCTGGCATACAGTTTTAAATCTTTCGTGGGCTTATTTCCAAGGACTGACAGTTATATGGAGTGTTAAATTTACAAAGACCAAGTTACCACAGATCAGATCACATCCAACCAATACTCAGCCTCTGAACCGAGTAGTCTCAGCTTAAAGACATGAAAGTGCATTGAATAGATGAGCCTTGCAGTTTAAGAGGATTCTCATAATACAAGCTTTGCTATTATATAGGAAAAATTACTTTTAAATATTTTTTCCTATTGTAATGCCACTTTTTCAGTGCAAAAACAAATAGATTTTCAATTTAAATTTTAATTATAGAATCAATTTGGTATGAATCTCTACAGACATCTCAGTTCAGTAATGTCACTGCCATTTGTGGATGCATGTATAGTTTGGCAAGCATGAACTAGTTTCCAGGAAGGATATCTGGCCGTATATTTTGAAAGTGACTGTTATTGCTGGAAGTGTCCTTGGAATAGCAGACCCACATCCTTAACACACTCTAACAAGCAAACATGTTTCGTGTGCACTTGGAACACTCGTACATGCATGCACATGCACAAAAAAGCACACAACATTTTAGTGCCATATTTCCTCCTGAGTATCTGCATGAATGTAGAACGACATGTGCTGGAAAGCTTCCGTGTACAAAAAAATGACCCTTGTTGGTCGTAATTTACACCTTCCTGTTATCTCCAGACATAAATGTCAGATTTCCCCTGCTGTCGCCATGCCCCTCCCTCACTTTCTGCCCAACCCGCCCTGTGTGTTAGCAAAGCTTTGTGTCCTGGTGTGAGAAATCAGATAAAATGATATTCCCCTTGTAAACAACACAATTAACACAGAAGATGAATTTTGTGTTATTGATAAAAGCTTTGTCAGTTTGGAGGGGAAAAATGTTTGTAAAGTGATACATTCTTGTATTATTGATTTCAAAGCATCTATTGCTGCTTTCACGGATCAAGTTCTCATGAAATTTCTTTTGTTTAAAACCAGATCCAGGTCAAGACAGGACGTACTCTCGTTCTGCCTCTCCTCCGGAGAACGGTTTCAAACAACACATGGAAACTCGACTGTACAGCAGCCAAGGAAAAGGTCCCACCCGGACTGAGCGAACACCCCACCTTGGTGGACGGTCCTCACATGAAAATCCTCGCCCTCACTACAGGGTCCAAGTGTTACCCAGCATGCCCAGTAACGGTGGTGGTCATCGCAGCCGGAAGTTAGACCAGCTCTCGAACGGATACGATACCGACAGCAGCCAAGACTCCCGAGAGCGTCCTGGAAGTGGAGGGAACAGCCGCAGCAGGTCTAGCCGGCCGTGGAAACCCATGCGTGAGGCGTTAAATGTGGACAGTGTTTTAAGTGGGATTAGTCAAGAGCGAAGGCAGCACAGCCCCCGGAGAAGACCCAGCAGTCAGTCCCCGTCCCGTGACCGAGAACGAGACAGAGATTACACGTGGGGAGGCCGAGAAGAACGCAAGCCCAAGAGCCTAATGACCATCTATGAGGATGAGCAGAGGCATGAAACTGGAGGGAGCCGGAGCTCGCTGGACTCCGATGGCCGCGGCGGCTACAGCGACAAGGAGCGGCCAAAGGGCTCCGCGACTCTAAAAGTGCGGAATGACAACTGGAAGATCCAGAGAACTGAATCTGGATATGAAAGTAGCGACAGACTAAGCAATGGCTCAGCAAATCTTGACTCACCAGTGGTGGAGAACCTGTCTTCCAAGGATCTGAGGCCCATACCTGAACTGCACCAGTCAAGGTAAAATAGACTGTTCGTGTGCAAACACTTGGCACATGAAAGTATGACGCATGAACAACCTTTACACAATTGTTGCCGTGTGATACAAGTGGCAGAATGCTGCTTAATCATCTCACTGCTCAAACTCAGTGCAGATCTTAGTCTCAATAGTCCCGTGTTTTTAAAAATGGCTAAGCATTGCAGACAAACTGCTCTTACAAAAGCTGGAGCTGAAACAAGTTGATCTGCACACCAAGAAGCTTCCGTTGGATGAAAATATCTGATAGATATTTCTTTGATCCAGCACGCATCTCATTGGGCGCTGGGATGTGTGAGTCTTTTTATCGTTCCCTGGAATAGGGAGACCCATTTAACATAAATGCACACAAGGCAGATGCGCCAGCCTTATTATGCTGGGCTGTCATTTGTTAGCTTTGTAGTACAGGTCTTGTTTGGAGATAATGATTCCAACTAGCTGACAACTCCTGTACTCAGAGGGAAGATGCGGAAGATAGCTGACTTTCTCAACAGCTAGTGAATTATTCAAGCTAATCTTTTGACAGTATTTTGGTAAAGTGCTCTGTTGGTTCCTAATTCTTCAACATGAAGTAAGATGTTCTGTGACCGGGTGAAGGCCTGAGGCTAGAAAAATGCAATACTTTTTTATTTTTCTATTGAGTTTTCCACCAGTTTACATTAGGTTCACCACTACATGAATACATTTGATGGCAAATGAAGAGCACAGCACACATACTTAACATCAGTAACAGCAGAAGAAAGAAGTTAATTCACACAAGTGCTGTGTTTATATTTAAAAAAAGACTGTCACAGTAATTATGATCAGATTTCACCACAGTAAATCATTCATACTGAAATGTTAAAGACTGAGTTCACAAGGGTTTATTCCCCCTTTTTTGCTCACAGCACGAGCCCATCCAGTGCTTTTAAGTGGTTGATAAAAGATCAAGCTCTTGAATATCTCGTGGCAGTCCACAACGCATGAATAATTGACTTCATTTTGTATTTTAGGGATCACTTCCCTCAGAGGAGAAGTGATGATTTGAAGGATGACCTAATGCACTCCACTTTTTCAACTGGTAAGCAACTCTTCCACACTTTGCATAATTTCTCATTTCTGCACGCTGACAACTTGGCTGTAGCAATGGATAAAGATTTGAAAGAGAAGTATGGAAATTTAAAATATCGAGCCGTTAATTCAAAGTTTTCACACATAAGTTCAGAAGTATGCGGTAGTTTTTTTTATGTGTTACACTGTGGAAATCAGTCCTTCACAAAAGCACAGCCCCAACATTAAAGAATTTTCCTTTACCCAGTGGACTTCCTTGTGTTGTTAGGATCTGAAACATTAAGATAGTACTCAGCAATTTCCTTGATTTATTGTTCCATCAGTGGTTTTAAGGTCACAGCCTGATTGAAGGGATACTGTATGGAAACAAGTGTGCACTGGTTCCCCACTGACTGGCCTTGACCTTTTTTTCCTGAGAAAAGTTTATGTTATGCGGCACGTACAGAAAGACTCAAAGGAAACAGCAACCCTTAGTAGAAAACTGTGAGGAGAATTAGCTTTTTAAGCGTTAAATTATGTGTATGTCCTCCAACGCTAAGTGAAACCCTGGTTTCTGTAACATTTTCTGTCATTCTCTAATGTTGGATTAAAAAGGAGTGCTGTAAATTATTTTCTTGCATCTGAAAGTTGAACAACTTTTAATCTATGGTGATGCAAATTCTTAGGTAAGAAAAAGTTTGGATCGAACTACTTAAAAGGAAAAGATAAAAGTTCAAAAGTCCAAAAATAAAAATGATCAGCCTCAAATATGAGTCATGTTGCAAAGTTGCAGTGATGTTTTTTGTATCTTTTAAACAGGATGGAGAGAGTTTAGATGACTTGAATAAGTCACAGGGGTTTTTTGACCGGAAACCCTTAACATTCATACTCACTTGTCATACACACTATCAGCACAGAGGAAGTATCTTCTAAATTAACAAATATCTTGAAAAATACCACACTAATTCCCTCAGCAGGAATGCTCTGAGTTAATCCTGAATAAGAGGGGCAGATGAGTGAGCTTGTAGGGGCCACCCAGCTGTGCCCAGCCGGGCAGAAAATGCCATGACTGGGCCTGTCAGAAGGTGGTATTCAAACAAGAGGCAAAGAAAATGCCATCTTGTAGCACTGCAGTTATTTCAAGGTCCCAAAGAGTTATGAAATGCTGCATAGAAGCCGCAGCTACAGTTGTATCTGTCTTTAGTGTTATTCAGAGTTAAAAATAGCTTTTTGCACAAGTGCAGTGAGTTGAGGAAACCAAAGCAGAAATGCATAGTGTTGAATGCTGGTCTTGTCATTGGCCTGTGAGCGCCTGCACATGTAGAGTGATTGATGTGAAAGAAACCCTGGCAGAGAGACAAACACTTCTGTGGCAGGCATGGTTATTTATTCACCGCGGCGGCATACCTTTTTATACTTATTTTTACATTTCTCCCAAGTGTTATTTTTCTAAAATTATTTCTAGGATCATTACATGCAAAAGAGAAAGAAAATAAGAAAGGTCTCTCAAAACTTAAGAACTTATTTGCTTCCTTGAAAAACATTTTAATTGCTAAAGTTACACACACTTGTGTATTTTGTCAAAACTTAATCAATTTAATGAACTTAAGTGCCATTATGACATTCTGGCTTTGTGGCATTTTTAGGAGACAAATAAATAAGGTTACATTAGTCCACGCATATGATTTCATCACATTGCCACTCTTCTCTTTGTAACCTTTCATCAATAGCTGATGTTAACGTTACATTGTGTTGGGCCTGTTTGAGTATTGAATGCGTAGTAATGTTAGACTGGATGATTTTTGCTCAGATAATGACACATTGAATTGTCTTATTTTGGCAGGCTAGCTTAGTTTTACAATAGACACACTGGTTTTTTTTCAGCTTGAAAATACCTCAAATTTTGGAAACCCTCTGTTGTTTCCTCAGGCCTGTCTTTTCTCCTCTTCCCGTGCTTTTATCCTCTCTTTTTCTCCATTTTGCCAAACACAGTGTGATATATGCACTGATATTAATTAAATAAAGCTGAAATGCAAAGAATTTGCCTGAATCATTTAAAAAAAAATTGAGTTATTTTTTTAGTTGCTCAAGGATCACTTCAGCCCCAGCAGAGTGTGTTCTTTTTTTATGAAAAGCACTCAGGAATGCTTCCATTTACCCACTTCAACTTGTTTACCTCCTATGCTTTTAAGAGATATGAGTGTCCACAGATCACACACTTAACCGGGTTTAATGCCTCACCACCTCTTTGCTCGTAAAATTTCACAAGACTTAAGTTTGTATTTAAAGCAATATTTCGAGATGGTGTTGATTGATTTGTTTATGCCGTGAAATGCTGAATTATTAAGTGTTAAATCTACTGTAAACCTGGCTAGACACTTCTGATTTGGGGCCTTGAGGTTTATTCTTCAGTAGCTATTTTAAAATAAGCGCAGGATATTTACATGCTGCCATCTGCAAATTGTATTGACAAGCTGCAGTAAATGTGTCCAAAGTCAATTTGGCCCGAGTTCAGCTGTGGTAGTCTGGCTTGAGCTGCAGTTTCAGAGACGGCTGAGCAGATTCCAGTAGTCCATTTAAGTCCAAAATCCTTTCTAAAAGCACACAAATGTGGGGCAGGCTGTTGTGAGGAGTTCAGTTGACATTTTAACCACAGGCTTTTCATTCTTTGGACCGTTTGTTGCATCAAAGAAGGGACGTGTAGTTTGGGGCCCTTCTAAATCACCTAATGACAATCTTTTGTCTTTGTTATGAATAGATCTCATTGAGCTGACTGCAGAACATCCTGTCTGTGACTGCAGAAGAGGTCATGGCTGTCAGAATGGGTGCACATTAACCTGCTATCTCGACACTTAATCTTGTCTTTTTTTCAAATTGACCTGATTGGCTGCAGTGGCTCCCATAAAGATCATCAAGGGCACGTAGAAACACTTGACACACTTTTACGACTTGACTATGTCATCTTCAGAGTTCTGATTACATAAACAGATACTTTGTGTACTGAACTTTGCCCTTGTATAAAGCCCCAAGTTATTATTCTTATGAGATAAATGTACTTACATAGTGTCCCGTTCTGAAACAATAATGTGACACTAAGTTCAGACAGTAAGGGGAAAAAAAGGGATTGAAGTGAATTTCATCCCTAATCTGGTAAAACTGATTTATTTGTTTTTTTGTTTTTTTGTTTTTTGCCTACATCTTGTGCAGTAAATATTTGTCTATGACTTTGCGTGTTGAGAGCTCTAATGCCTCGTGGCTTAGCCTGTCTATTGATGCCACTCAACTGGCTGGTGACGGACGTGATATCCAAAGTGTAAATGCCATGGGATGGGTTGGCATTTATTCTGTGGCATTTGGCTTCATGTTCCTATGCCATTATCATATCAACACATACAGAAACAAAGGCTTTTCCTAGTGATTTTTTAAATACTTGTGATGAGTTTTTTGGAGTTTTGCCTGCTGATGGATCAAACTGTGGGAAACTTGACGTTTTTCCAGGTTTCATTTTTTTTTCTCCACCCGTAGTTGAGGTCTTAATGAAAAGCTGAACTGCAAATATGCATGCAAGTCTGATTGATGCTCAAGAATTTTAACTACCGCAGACAGCTACATAGAACTTCAAATCTCAATTTGACAGCCTTAGACCTGAAACATGTAGAGTTTTGTTTTTTGCTGCATCGATACAACTTCAAAAGACTGTCAGGCAATTTTGCATCTTTGCCCCACACTTGTAACTTTTTAATGCACAACAGCAGTTGCCTCTCTAGAATTTTTTTCTGAGTGATCCTCTATCCTGGAATAGGATTAGAGACATGTTTGCAAGTGATTTACATGAGTAGAATATCTTCATATTCATAGGTGTATAAAAAATTAATATATAGCAGCAAACACAACATAGATGATCAAACATTTAGCAAGAGCAAAACACATGTATGCCCAAGACTTTACTTCCTTTAATCCTATTTAGCTACTAGACTATGCTTTCCTGTTCACACAGGAACGTCAGACATGTTTTATTACACACCACTCAGTGCAGTTTAGGAGGTACATTAGATGCCACTTAGCCACAATCTAATCCATGCAATCAGAGTACAAAAACAGAATAGAGGCAGGTGCAGTAGGCCATGTAAACAGCAGGACACCTTGAACGCATCTGTTTTGCTGGCACTTCCAGATGCAGCGGTGATCCCAAAATTCCACCGATATGAGTGTTTTGTGGAGATAAGCCAGACCCCAAACCTTAGGAACCGCTTTAAATTAAACTGGAGAGAATCATAGTAATTATTCGATAGCTGAAAAAGTCTTTCGACAGCCATGCAACTCAATAACACAGTCGCCTCTCTGTTTGGTCATCCAACAGCTTTCTCTTTCAAACTTTGTCCTGGCAACAGTACACATGACCGCAGAGATGAAGGGATTTTCTCAGGAGAACACTTTGTGAACCGCATCCCGTTTTGTTTGTGAGAATGATATTGTTACAGTTGCTTGCCAACATTGCAGATCAGCGTCATCAAATTGTGAATTGCCACATGGACTTAGCAGCTTAAAAATGCAATAGTGTTGTGAAGGGGATCTGGAGTCTGGAGTCTGACCCCGGCGTAATTGCATGCCAGCACAAAGGATTTAGCCACTAATGCTTTGTGAGAGCACAGGAAAAAAAAAAAAAAAAAGAGGGTATGCTGACACATCACAGATGGTCCTCAGCCACTCACTCTCTTCCTTGTCCTGTTAGTCAGCTGTTGTCTGTCTCAGGCCTTGTAAATCACACCCACCCTGCTAACTTGGCTAAGCTGTACATCAGCCCCCCCACCCAGGGACCTGTTTTCAAACATGTGTTGTGGCTGATGTAATCACCTATTATCTCAAAGTTCTCGCCGCTTAATTTATTGACATCCAAGTATGGCCTGATTGACCCTAATAGGTTTATAGAATTTTCCTTGCTTTCATTAGTTTTTTTGTTGTTCCAGATTCTTAAATCTGCCAGAGTTCATTCAAGGTTTTTATTGTTTCATTAGTACCGTTAGCTCAAACCTAACAAAGGCTGGATGTGAACCCAGATTCCCTTTGAGGGGCCACGTTCTTTGGCTGGATCAGACAGTCAGAGTGGTACATAGGAGGCCTGAGGGGGCTCTGCCAGACTAGCTGCTTTGATACTTCCTCTCCCCAGCACCAGGCAAAGGGCCTCACCATGACCTCTGTTAGATAACATGTCTTTGCTGGAGATGCACACACACACACAAAATTAATATCGTAGCCATGTTCTAATAAAAACCCATGACAGATGTTACCTAGCTCTATTTTTTGAACATCTGCTAGTGATGCCCATGAGTTAAAAATTAGTGTGTTGTGTTATAAAATGCTCACACAGATTCATTGTTGTCTAGGCGAACAGGGAAGAAAATCACCAGATCTACAAGACACAGATCTCCTCTCTGGTCAGCCAATACAAAGGTAAAACTGGTCTTCAAAGGAACACACATCAGTTTATTATGGCCCAAGAGCAAATAAAATCCTAAAGTTTGTGTTTTTTTGTTCTGTAACAGAAGAAGAGCCTTCCGATACACTCCTGGAATCTTGGAAAGGAACATCAGTCTGAACAATGAACAAGAGGATAATGTGGATGGCAGCCCTGTGAGCCCTGTGCCTCCTTTCTTAGCAAAGACGAGCAGTTCGGAGTGGAACAGCTCAGATGACCTTGCTGGACATTTCTCTGAACAAGAGGAACTTGGCACTCTAGCCCAAAATGACCCGTCCCGTAGCTATCCCCTACCTTTACTCCCCAAAACCTTTGGCAGTAGTCACGCCGACCCATCTGGCATCCGCTCTGAACCGCCGGAGGTGCCAGCGCGGATGAGCCCCCGCAATGAACCCAAAAATGGCTTGTCCCCCCTCTCGCACAACACCCTCCGTCGGTGGATTGAGACACCTGCTGAGCACAGGCTTTCATCAGATGCCAGCTCCAAGTCGGGGTCATTGGACCAGGACAGAAACGATCTGTCGGCCAGTGAGAGCGACGAAAGGTTACCCAGCCCGAAGCCCGAGCACAGCGATGGAACAGACTCCCCTGGTCTGACAGATATTGTTCTCCCCACCACCTACTTTTCTGTGGATAACTGTATGACAGATACGTATCGGGCCAAATACCACAAGAGGCCTGCTTTGTACATGAGAGCAGAGGAGCATACGTCATCCGGGGAGAGTGATGTTGAGGGAAGGGGCCTCCATTTGCCAGATGTTCAGCTGCCAGAGCCTCCCAGAAGCAGATCAGAATCAGGTAACATATGTAATCAAGGCTATTTATACTATTTATGTCTTGTTTTTTTGGACTCTTTGTAATGTTTGCATTGATTTAATCTTTGGCTTTTGTTTTACAGGATATTCAACTACTAAGTCTTTTGCAAAGTGGAACCCAGTTACTCCAAAAGGACTTGATGAGCATGGTTTCCTATGATTTTAGCAGAAGCATCAGTAGACCTCGCATAGACTGGGTGCCAAAAGAAATTGTTCGACACTGACTGCTACAGAGCTTCACACCTTTTCACTGGGACATGAAGGTCTGAGCTTGTCATCACAGAAAGATGGACATAAAACTGGATTCCAAAGAGATTGTAAAAAGAAAGGCAGGTGTTCTTAATAGCCATCTTGCTGTTTTGGTATGAATTACTAAAAAAACTTTGGAAAAAAATAGTGAATTTGCACAGTAGAGAGCAGGTACAGAGAAAGAAACACACAATTTCTGTTGACTATGTTTTGACTTTTGAAGCTCAAAAGCAAAGATTTGGGTTAGTAGAGAATGTTTTCACAGAAAAATCTATTTTACCACACAAGAGATTATTTGACATGAAGAAATAACGTCTTGTCTTGCAGCTCTACTTTCTCTCTCTCCATGGAATGCTTTTATTAATTTAACTTTTCTCATTTCAGTGTTATGAGGTATCTACACGGTTCTATCTGTTCCTGACATAATATTTACTGACCTTTCAGTGGGTTCACCAAAGCTCACAACCTGTTTCTTTTTATCTTGTAAATTTTGGAAAATGATTTAATATACCTGGACACCCTTTTGGCACGATTTAAAAATGGATCCCAAGGATCCGAGTGAATTCGATGCTCCAGAACACCCAATTGTTTTTTGGTTGATGAGACTTTGCATGACTGTTAAAGCAGGGAAGCTTACAATGGCTTACTCTTTTTGGTACATTGAGTTTATTTCTTTTGTTTTTTTTCCTCTTGTTAAACTCAAACCAGAGAACATCTGTTATACAAAAATATGTATGACTAGCGTAGGTGTCCAAAGGCTGTGAGGCAATGGGTGAATACGTTAAACTGATATCTTTTCGGTTGTAATGTTTGAGGCACATAAAATCATGGCACGTTCTAAGCTTCTCACATGCATACCTGCACAGATCCCATCATCCTTACTTATTTTCTGTTTGTATGTCGTCACACTGTTTATCTGGTTGATTATTTTACTATTCACACTCCTGAAACTCATGAACTTCAATTTCTTGCCTTTAGCAAAGTCAATTATTCAGTTTTCTATCCTGTTTTTTAATAATAGGTCTAATGAGCAGCAAGTCTGCACTGACAGGACGCCTAGTGTGTTTTTTTAGGTTGGCTATTAATAATAACATGTTGTAAATCTGAGTAGTGGACTATTTTTTGGTTCAGAATGTTTTCTATATGCAGCAGACTAATGCACAGTGCCTTTTGTATTTTTCTATATTGTGACAAGGAGAAATTGGAGCCATGATTTGTACAATTCTTTGATTTTAAAGAAATTTTGTAAAAAATTTAATGTTATTTTTATTGATTAACAAATGTTAAATAAACAATTTTATTTAACCACATCTGTGTGTCAAGATGAATATATTTAAAAGCACAGAATATAATAAAATACTAGACTAGTATTAATCTATCTATGATTAATATGAACATTTTGAAGTAGGTCTGTTGTTTGTTGTAGTTTTTGTTGTAGCGCATGTGGAAACAAAATACAGATTACTGTAGTCAACAAATCCCCTGGAAATATTGGGGTTTGCTGCCACCTGCTGTCATGTTTTTTCAATGCACCTTCTTCCATCAACTAAAGGCTACACAACTGAAAATCCCCAGGGTGTTCTTACACAATACGTTCATAAATAGAAAAAAGTCAAAACACTTGTGTCCTCACTGACTTTGACAAAAGACCTGAAATCCTTTCTACTGCCATCTTTTGGTAAGTTTTGCTCTGGTATGAAATGTTGAACAATGATACATTTTTCATCTCTTTTTTATTTCTAGTATATTGACTCCCTTTTATCATTTGAATAATATTTTTTTTCTCAACAAATACAGAAAAACAATGTTTTGAGTGGGTTAAGTACTGTGTGTGTTACAGGGGCTCTTGAAACTGAAAGATTAGGTCCATCTGTATCATCTGTATCAGCAAACCACAGTTTCCTGCCCTTTTCTTCTTCAAGTGAGAACAGAGAAATTATGTCACCACATAGGAAAACCCCATAGGAAATTACCTGATAAAGCACTCAAATAGAGAGGTCTGTGCTGATAAAATGATAACTTGTGGCTTTGTATTACTTGGCAAAGAAAAGACGATAAATGAATCTGCTGCAGTATCAAAATGTGACTTGTTAGCATAAAAGACTATAAAACTCTAATTAAATGTACTGATTTTATAGACCTTTTTCAGAGCATCTCTGATATTTTATTATAAAAGTTAAATGGAAGATCGGTCAATTCAGAGTCAACAATTTTTTAACAAAAATGTTCTTATTTACTTGTTTAAGTCCTGAATAATCATATATCTAGAGGTTTGAGGTTATTATTATGTGACTGGACCATGTCCTTCCAGAGAGCAACTAGACATCCACTTTTATGGCTAATTGATTCAAAAATAACAAATTTTGACTTGTTACATTGGAATGCAAAAAAAATCTTATTCTAAACTATTTAATGGTTCATAAATGGTTTTCAATAGAGCCCCCGAAAGGTCTTCCCGTCCCTCTGTTATCCTGATGATTTAGCCCACCAAATAAATGAACATACTGTGTCATCCTCAAGAGGGAAGTAGAGGACTTTCTACCAAAATATAAGATGCAACTTGTTGGAGACATGCAAAACAATGTGCACAAAGCTTTTTATTTATTTCAATACTAAGCCCTAATTAAAAAAGAAAAAAAAGAAAAAGTTTATTTAATATCTCACGTCTGTACATTTTCCTTTTCTAGCATATTCCTCTCTAACATATCTTCATTCGTTTCAAGAGGAACAATAAAAGGTGACTCACCACAGGTATTCCAGGATTTTACTAATTCTTTAACACTGATAAAAATATGATAAATATGCTCTTTAAAAAGGCATGGATGTATGGAAGCAAAATGGGCTTTTATTTTACTAAAAAGATTAATGCTTAACTCACATAGAAAAATGGACACATAATATTTGTACTCCCACCTATCTGGATCAAATTAGCTATTTTTGCCACTTGTAGAAAGACACAAAGAATATATAGTTATATTTTTTAATTGTCAGACAAAGACCAGAGAGGAATTTTCACATGTTCACGAGAGGAAGAGTTCACACCATGCAATGTATTCAGAGAATCCTGGCAATGTTTTGCGATTCAGTACTCTGCTTCTCATTGCATGGCACGTCTATTATAGTTTTGGTGTGCTTAAATCTTAGCTGTCTCCTGGTTTGTGTGTGTGTGTGTGTGTGTGTGTGTGTGTGTGTGTGTGTGTGTGTGTGTGTGTGTGTGTGTGTGTCTTCTCAACCATCCGTCAGAGTGGGACCCAGCTTGTCAGTGTGGGCTCCTCCTATGCAGCTGCCGTACTTCATTAGAGGCCATCAGCTGAACTCAGTGCTGTACTGTCAGTCAGACTTCTTTTTTTCTCATTTCTCGTCCCTTTGCTCCATCCCTCTCTTTCTCTCTTGCAAACTGTCCCTCAAGCTCACTCAAATCCTTCATCCTTGTATGATTTCTCACTCTGTCAACTTACCTCAGTCTTTTCTCTTCTTGCTAAAATTCCCCAACTCTTGCTTTGCTCTCTTCTTTATATTCTTCATCATTGCTGATTTCCTATGTTCAATTTTTTATAATTCCCTCTTGAAATAAGCAAAATAACCCTTGTGTTATAAATTTACTCACAGCCGATCTCCCTGCACTCTCCCTGTTCTTTTAAGTACATTGGGTCCAAATGTAGTTTTCTAAATGTCATGTTCAAATTTCAGCAGTTATTTTTATGCTTTATTTGATACCTGTTTGTCTACATTTGTGTACCATTAAATGCAACCCGCATAAACCAACTGGCAGGTTTCTATAACCATTAATGAAATGTGACATAGGAGCTGCACTGACACCTATGTAAATATGGTACATGTAAATGTGCTGCCATGGATTTGGTATTCTGTGTTACTATTTTCAGAAATGCAAAAACATAGCAGCATAAACTAGCAGGGCAGGACCAGTAATTGCAACAACATTAGGCAAACAGAGTATTAGAACTCCATCTGCTGAAATAAAAGTGGTTGCAGCCCTAATAACAGTGACCAAAATTAGAAATTTAAGTGTCATGATGCATGCAGCTTATTATCTGATAACTTAATCAACACCAAGTGACTGTTAACCATCAATATTTAACTCTAAGCTCCTTATTTATATCCAAAACAGCTACCACTTTAATAACCACCCTCACGTGAGCTGTGAATTTTAAGGAAATTGGTGAATAAAAATTGTGGCGAAAGAAATTTACAAGTAGTGCTTGAACGCAGCATTGGTAAAGCACGCGAGTGGCATCAGGCTGATTGAGAACACCTGGTGATTGTCAGGGCCCTGTCAATACAACGACCCTGCAATTTCGTCGGAAAATGAATTAAACATAAATAAAATTGTCAAAAGAAGAAAATGTAGAAAAAAACAGACGACGTTGTTGACTTTATTCACGTATAATGGTGGGAAGGTTAACAGAGGGACGTTTCGGCGTAAGTTAATTTATCCTTTGACTCAAGACTTAAGTCACAAGTCCGAAAGTTTTCCTATGTTTACGAGCTTTTTTGCCTTTGACAGACAGTTGTTCAATATAAAAGGAGGAAAATGGCATCATCCAGATATCTACAATCAAAACACCAAAAGTCACGCTTCCATTGGTGAGTCATTGTTTTGTATGTTTTTCTGTTTTGCTTCTAAGACAAACAAAATGCTTTTTCTTTGACACTTCTAAAGCACTTACACAACATTCAGTATTTGGTGAAAGTACATTAGCAAGACTCAGCTAACAGTTAATTGGCTAACAAAGCTGTAAGTCTGATGACGTTATAAAAAAGGCTTAAGGTATTTGAAAAACGTTTGTTAGATATTTTCTTCAAAATTGGTTAAATGCCCTTCAAACTATTCAAAATATTTGACCTTGGTCGATTGAAAGGGATAACAGTATCTACTTACTATGAAGATATATTTGTAACTGTTACATGTATAAAATATTTTATCAATCAAATAAAAAAAAAAAAAATACAAGAGTTCCCAATAACCTACATGGCTTTTCTTGCAATGTAGTGATTTCATAAGTATACAGTCATGTAAATCCAAAGTCTTTCTCAGCAAGTCTTGCTACTCAGCAGCCATCATGGCATAAACATTGCATGTAAACACTAAAATCTAAAAAAAAGCAAAACAACAAAAAAAACCCCTATAGGTATTGCGCATGGGGAAAGTTTAATAACAAAAGCTTATTTTATTGCCTCATCCAGAGTTCAATCATGAATGGCCAGATATGTTTCTTGGTTTAACTGTTGCAAAGCAGTCGATTGGCTTTTTGGAGGAAAGGGTGGCATATGTGTCAGACAAGTTTTCTATGAAAAATGCTTTAGTGGTTTGCCTACTCTTCTGTCACTACTTTGGCAAAACACTGAGTGACTTGGAAAGCCACACCTGCCACTCTGTGTGCAAGTCATACACCTTGACACTGACGCTGTTTCTTGTAGACAAGCTCACTTTTCTTTATACTCAAGGTAAATGGTCCTTGTGTATCTGTATGTTGCAGGCAGTGATTGGACAGATGGTTAAATGTACGTTTTCATTTAAAATCTTTGATGAGTTGATAATGTAGTACTGTGTGAACAGCCGTATTCCCAATGACAGTCTACACTGTAAAGTCTGTCTGAACGCTTGTGCATCGCTTGGTGTTGTTTGGTGGTTTTGTGATCCATGTTTTGTGGTTTGGTGACTATGTCAAATTGGCATCAAAGCAATTAAAGTGTGACTTCCTGAGTGTTTTTCAGTTCATATTTATTCCACCAGGAAATAGCAAAATACAGTCATGTTAACATTTTCTCTGGCAAACAATCAACAAGTTAGCCATTGTGTAAGTAGTGTATTTTACTAACTTTGAATTACTTTTATTATACATTTAGATAAAGTGCTGCAGGGTTAATGTAGCTTCCTTGCCAGAAGAAAAAAAATCAATGGGGTTTTCCAATGGCTTATAAATTATAAATAAATTAAAGTAGAAAATATGCTCTTTGGCAAACAAAAGTTTATTATTCATACACATTTTACACAGCAAGATAATCTTTGCAAACGGATACCTCTGTTTTGATTATTGGAGCATAAAGGCAGTTACCAGAAGTCGAAGGCTTATGTTAGTCTACAAACAAGCTACACCACAGTCCCATGACTTCATTGAAACCACCACAAAGATATAAACCAAACAATAATATACACACACATTGTAACTTGATAAATCTACAGGTTGAAAAGTTCAAGTCAGATTAGATTGTAAGAGCATGAGTATAAACACAGCAGGGCTGTCAAGGTGAACTGGGGAGTCGATCGATTTCCATGTTTGACAACCGTTGTAGTCTCAGTTAGCCATTTCTTAGCAATTGCCTTTTTTAAAGTCATGTGAAAAATTTTAAGATTGGGTAGAGTGTTGTATATTGCTATATATACTGATTTTATTTAATATTTTAAAACAAGATGTGTAAGTCTCCCAAGCTTCTGTTAAGTACAAACCTTATTTCAGGCATATAATCAAAAAAACATTCAACAAACCCATTGACTTTGAGACATGGAACCTGAGGTGAGACAAAGTTTGCTTATTTGCGGGTTTCAGGACTCTTTCCTGTGTATATAAGATCATTTTTGTGCAATATGACTATTTTTTAAATATTTTACCAAACTATTTAAACAAAACCGCATGATTGCTGTTAATGGATTTCCAGTCTTTCATACAAATGTGTTTTTTTTCCTCACACAGTTTATCCCTTTTTGTTTTGTTTATGAGATTTTCCTGTCTTGACTGAATATCTTCTCGAGCAGACCACCCTGTTTCCAGTTGTGTAAATGTGCATGTGAACACACACACACACACACAGATGTATGCACACACAGCCCACGGGTTTCTGTTCTTGTTGTCATCCTGACAAGCAGTAGGAACAGGATTATGGGTAGAGGCCCTCTTACTTGGGGCAGAAGAAAGTGTGAAATCTGATTGCTTTGGAAGATTTAAAAAATAGGACCCTGTGAGGTCGGTGGAATCCTAAATATGAGCAGGCTGGAGAAGTATAGCAGTAGGGTGTAGTCTGTTCCGGGGATTTGCCAAAATTTCAGACTTGAGAGAGTGGCTTAATAGAGGACAGAGAGACGAAGCTGCAGGGTGCATAGGTGGCTATAGCTACTTTTTCCCCCGCATCTCTTTTGCAAGTTCAGTTTTGTTAATGCTGTACTCTCAGCTTGCTGAGGGATGTGTCTGTGTTATGATATTTTTGGCTTTAAAATACTTTTGAGTTTTATAAACGTAGACATCACAAAATGTCTCCCATGTTGTGCTGTTGTTCTAAAAGTTGCATATGCAAATATCCTCTCAAATTCAAATCTTATATAAAAAAGCTTAATTAATTATGTGTTAAAACTTCGAAGGTTAAACATTTAACACTAAGTGTGTCCTGTGGTGTTATCATAATTCATCACTAGGGGGCATTAATGTATTGTTCTTATTGGACTCTGGCTTGCAGTTGTCTGGTAAAGCCGACTTGCCAGTTTCCACCACTTCCATTTATGAGCCTCTCCCACCTGCCTGCATAAAAAAAAATCTCTATAATGACTGCATTGTGAAGAGAAACAGTAGCACAAGAGTTTAAGGGAAGAGCTGTATTTAGGAAAATAACAAATGGACATTGCAGCACTTTTTTTTTCAAGTCCTGGAGATTAGTCACACATTGCCAATCTCACGTTTCACTGAAAGGCTTTAGAAAGGCTATACTAACAGAGGTGGAATGGCTTTGATAGCTGGAGGCTTTCAAAATCACATGCTTTGCAGCATCATATGATTTTTTTTTTTGTTTTACGCTCCACTTGAATTTGCCTTTTCCTTTTTTGTCTTCTCTTTCTAACTCACATGTTGAGTATTTCCTTATATTTCCTCCTCTGCAGTATGAGAATTTCAAGCCATGATTGTATTCGATGATGACAAGATGCTGCTCTGTTTGTATGCATTTGTTTTCGATGGCTTCTCCACGGATGTTGTTTGTTTCACAACACCTGCAACAAACAGCTATCGGCTTTCCTCACCTGCAAAAAATCAATATCATGCAAGAAAGAAGCTTAGACTCTATAATACGCTGAAAGCTATTACAGGGATTAGAATGATAGAAAAGTGTAGGCCTACAGAGTGACAACACGAAACTTGAAATGTGGCTGTCAGTAGTAAGTGCCTTGCTGTTAACTTTTTCTCTATGTGACTTTCTTAGTGTTTTTAATTGCAATTTAAAAATTTTAATCCTTTCTTTAGCAGAGAAAATGTTTTTTTTTGTGCCTTCTATGATCTTCCTGCTTTTCACAGGAAGTGTTAGTGCTTTGACCCCAGCAGATCATTTTTGAAGACTAATTTAGAAAACTGTTCACACTCCTTTTTTTGGCTTTGATGCCAAAGTTGTTTCCATTAAACTGTGAATAATCATACAGAAAAAAAAATGGACATAGAAATGACCAAGACTTTTATGCCCCTGTATTCTGTGTGTCTTTTTGTGTGTACAGGATATTGAATTGAGGTAGACTGTGAAACCAAATTCTGCTTTGATTCATTTGAACCACATGCTCGCTTTCCACTTGAGGTTGTTGTTAGTTGTTTTAAATGGGGTCTTTTAGGTTTCTATAAATATGTTAGCAGCTTAGATCCTTGTCCTCTAATAACAATTTCTTTCAGATACAGATATTTTATTTGTACTTCTTTTTGACAGAAAACTTCCTCTGTTTTTTTAAAAGACAAATTACAATGATATGATAAGTCTTTTCAAAATGTTGGCCTTGTAATAATTCACTGTTTATGCTTTTTTTTTAACTGAATTCCTGCTCATGTACAAAAATTTGATAGGTTTATTTCTCTCAAATGAGTTCCATAATTTGTTTGTTTGCACCAGATATTTTAATGACAGTAACAAGTTTGACATTTAAGGTGTACTGGGCCTTACTTACCTTTTTAGGAACACTGTAGCTGGAAATGCAAGTCATAAAATAGGTGTTTTAACACAAATGAAAATATTTACAATAAAAAAAATATTATATGATGAAAAGAATGTCAGATACTTTAAAACTGGGTTACTGGATTGCAGTAGCAGGACTCACATGCGCTTTAAATTCAAATTCCTCAAAAATATTTTGCATTTATAGGTTTCATTTTTAAACAATTGCCTTTTTCATTGTTTTCAAACAGTCATAAAGCAAAACCGCCCTTTACGATGGAATAACTCTCATCTCATCAGCGGGTAGCCACAGCATCCTCAGTTCTTATTATCCGAGATGATGTGGTAAACATAGGTTGAAGTAGAAGCTTGCTGGATAGAGGAGTCAGTGGCTTGCACCTGGGAGCAGAAATGGAGCGTAACGCATTGCATCCCTGTACATCCAGGAGCGTTGCTTTTGCTGTCTCCCTGGAAACCATTACTGCGCTGCCACTTGCAGGCGGTCTGTCACGGATTCAGGTGGAAACACAAGCATCTTCGTGTGCCAGTGAAAAGGGAAGGCAAAGCAGAAATGGAGGGGAACGTTTGCAAATGGCTCTGAAGTCTGCCGGCTTAAAAGTGTTGATAACCACGGATTAGCTCTGCCTTCTCCCTTGAGCAGCTTTTACTGTGTGGTCTTTTTCTCTTCAACCTTCCCTCTTTTGTCTGTACATATACAGTATGCAGAATTGCATGTGTGCACAAAGAGCTGTGGGGACTTTTCCTTAATCAAATGATTTCATTTACTTTATAACTATGCTGTTGTTTTTGCATGTGGTTTAATCTTTTTTTAAAATGTTTTGGACGGCTCACTTGTGTACATACACCATGAGAATTTGGACTGTCTTCTCTCAAAGAAAGTACAATATTATATTCATTTGCTGAACCTGAAACAGTAAAGCAAATGTCTTGTGCTGCCCTGGATATGAGGTTAACAAGGTAATCTACCCTTCAGTCGTTTAGAGTATGCTCAGTTTTGCTAAGCATGAAATGGCAACTTTGTCATTTGTTTGATGCCAAGGAGGAAAGCAACCTTATCTTTGACACTTGTTTAAACAGACCATGGATGCATATAATTTGTAATCTCCATCATCCACTCCTCATGTATTTGTGTGAACAGCTTTGGTTGCAAGGATCAGTTGATTGACATTGTGCAAGCAGACACTATTCATGCTCTCAAAGACTTTTAGTATTCAGGGAAGTTGTTTTTTGCTCTGTTATTCCTTTGCATGCGCAAATAATGAAGTTTGACGCTTGTGTGGTTTGTGTGCTGTATTTAAACCAGGGCCTGAGACTTTTTTAACCCCAGTGCCGACACTGACACAAACAAATTAATTGTCCCAAAGTGAAAGTTTACTGTTCTAGGATCAAAATATTTTCTTTATTTTATTTTAATTATCTACAATTATTAGCATCTCTAACTTCAGTTTTAAATGATTTCTGCATCAGCTGACGTAATTCAGTACATGTAAAGTAAGCTTGTATTTTTTAGGTTAAAATTGCAGTTCACTAATGCTATATGTTCCTCTGTACAGAGGCTTTGTCCTGCTGTGTGTTTAGCTGTTAGCTCCATTAGCCAAACACACTGCAAAGCTCTGCTGCACAAAGGCTGCTAACAGCTAACAAGCTTTGCTCCTGCTGATTTTAACAGGAATTTGTTTCCAATGCAGCAGGGAAAAACACTGAGTGCATCCTGTGTAAATATTAAGTTAAGCATTACTACCTCCATTTAGATATAAACAGAAACATTTCAACATTTTCAAATATGCTTTGCAGTGTTAGGTCTTGCACTGAGAATTCAGCAAGTCATAGTTTCTACAGGAGTGAGACATTCTCCATTATACTTAGTGCTCCATTCAGTGTATCATTTGCTAAGCAATAGTTATGTTTATCTACATTCAAAGAAAAATCCAATTGAAACAGTCTTGAACAATAAGTAACAGTATCACCGGTGATATTTTCAGTAATTATCACATCCCAGTTTACACATGTAGTAATCTACAAGCTTGAAAAACAAATGTACACAACCACAAAAACACAGTTACAGTTGTAGGTCGAGCCAGTGTAAAAAAACAACAACAAACAAAAAAAAAACAGAGGAGTTACATACAACTTAACTTTCCCAACAACAGGGCCATGATTGATAGCACCTGTATACTTTGCTTGAATGCTTTTGAGCATCGAATGTGTGATCAGAGTTGTCTCTTTCCAAATGGATTAAATCCCATTGCTCATCTCAGGTACTTCCAGCAAAGAGAAGATACCCTTGCAATCATGCACATCATAAACAACTTAATTTTCATTAAGCTGCTTTACGCTTTCTGGTAAATTTAATTTAGACGATCGTATGATTAATGTTCTCAGCTGACTATACTTAAGAGGAGCAGCAGGATAACATGTACTGCTCTCAGTGTAGTAAAACGATACACATAATAGGGGCCAGGTCTGGGCAACAATGCATTACATTTAATAGGGCTGCAGAAAATACAAATATTTATCAGTGTTTTAATAATTGTGATTAGATTAAACAAAAAATAAATGGAATAACATGTTAAGTTGCAGTGATTTTAATGTGGAAGTTTTTTTATACAAAACTACACAACTAAATTCTTATGGATAATGGTTATAAAAGCAAAACACACAATCTTAATGTATTTTACTAGTTTTTAATTTGTGAAATAAAATACTAAGGTAGTTAATCACCGGCCTGCGTACATTTAAAAGTGATATGTACTTTGATTATAGAGGCTAGTGTAGTGTGTGTTGATTTAAAGCTGTGATTACAAATAGTTGCAATTTTAAAGGACCCTTTCTTTGTCCAATCTTTTTGTGATCAGGGATTGCCATGCCTTGTGTCATCGAGCAACAAGCCACTTACAGTGCAATGCTCATGGCCCTTCTCCTCTTCATGACACAATGACAATGTCATGCTCATGTGCTTATTCCGTCTGGAAAAGTACAAGTCAATATTCTCTGACATTTGACAAAACTCTGCACACAAACACACGCATATAGAGAGACGGATCACAACCCCCACTGCTGTCATCAAATTAATTCATTTTGGATTTCACAAATATGACCTGTGATTGCTGGTTGTCAGTAGGGGAGGGGGTCAGCCGGCTGCTGATACATGAAATGATTGGGAGAGTGCAGCGTGTTCCCATTATCTTGTCCCTTGCATTGTAATTATCACTCCTGCTCTTTCTGCACCACTGCTCCCATCTCTCCTCGCCATTGTAATCGTGATTGACTGGTGCGGCGGCCAAAACAGCGCTGAAAAGGCATCAGACACACATCTCATAACCGCCCTGCCATTTGATCTTCTCCTCCTCCTTCACACTGACTGCTCCTCCATCTCTCCATCCCTTTAGTTTTTTTTTTCAGGTTGAAAGGAAGTGGCAGCCAGACGATAAGAAAACATGCTTGTAGATGAGCATAGATTCAACACGCCAAAAGCATGTTATTCTGTGTCTCCTTCTTCGGTGTGATTGAATATAATTACAGTTTATGTTCGACCCGTGCATGAATTGATAAATACATGCATTCAGTAGTCCTGAAGTCTCTTGGATGTGACGTGATGAGCTATACTTTCAGCCTTTCAAGCTGGTACAGGAGAAATCAATTGTAAACACTGATGTGTTGTGGACATAATTTCAGTGGTGTGAATACTGTCTGCTCACTTTCCTTCAAGTAAAAGTGTTGCCTTTAAGTTCCCTTGGTGCTTTGAAATGCCAGACAGAGTCTTGCTCTGCGACAGGTCTGAATGATACACCTTGTCAGAGAGGGAAGTTCATCAGCAGCCACTGAGAGTGCCATCGATTGAGCTGCCCTGAGCCCCGCCAGGTAATGGATTGGATTTATCCCTCTCTGGATAAGGGTTGTGCGCAGACGTGTACACACATGCATGCATGCACCCACACATACTCACACACATACAGGTACACGTATAAACACACAGAACATACACAAAATTTCAGTAGTGCCCTCTGCTCACATCAGTGTGCATTTCACACAATCAAGCACCGGCACATCACAGTCTGCACATACATCGCATGCAGCATTTGTCAGCACAGCACATAGTGACAACCTGTTTGAAAACTTGTGTGACATTCAGCAGACATTTAGACAGTTGGGATCAAAGGCAGTGATGTATTGTCAGCAGCTGCATGGATAGGAAAAAACAAGACAAGGAGATAGCACTTTGATAGATATCAGGACATTTGTCAGGCATCTGTCTGCTTATTTTAGGAGTGAGAGATGGGTATCATCAAATCCATATTTTGAGGAGGAAAAACTGCTCAAAGTTGATGGAAGATGTCTTTGATGTGGAAAAGTCACAGCAGCTCAACAGTTTCCTGTGTATTTCTTGTCTTTTTGAAGCCAGGCTCCCTCAAACAAATATAAAGCAAATCATCATCAATAAATCGTTTTGAGAGCCATTAAAGCTTTTTAAGTCTCATTATGATGACTATGGTAAACAGATTACAAGATGTAAAACACTCGATTAAAGTGGCATCGTACTTGCTTCTCCAAATTTTAAAGAGGCAATGCATCATGAAGTTGTCCAACCAAAGACGAGCCTAGTTGAAGAGTGCACTAATTAGACTAATCTTTTTGCCAGAAGGTTTACCTATAATGGTTATAATCTATGGACAGCATTATGACTCAGAAAACACTTAGTGGCAGTCCATCTTCCCCTATGCCTCAAGGCAATAGTGTGCATGTTTTTGTGTATGTAGATATCAAAGTTTAAATTTGCACTCCCATCATTACTACAGCCATTAATGTATAAAACTGCATACCCATCCTTAAAGGGCTATTGTAGATTGTGTAGATCTCACAAAGTTTAACTCTTGAATAGTGGCTGTATCATATTTATTTGTGAGCTTAAAATGACATCAACTACTTTACTAGTAGATATTTTAATAGTAGATGTACTCCTACTTACTACTTCTTGAAGATCTTAAAACAGATACACAATGTTTTCAGATTACAGATGGCTGTGGTCAAAGTTGTTGATCTTGGATCTGGTTGGCCCTAGCTAATGAGTCTGTGTGGCTGAAGCATCTGTCTGGTTATCTCCTGTAACTTGCCATGTGGAGAATGTCATTCTCTGTCTGGCCTCCAGCAAGAGTCATGTCTCCACCGGCAGGGGTTAACATTATAATTAGTCTACAATCGAGGCATCTTCATAGCTTCACTTTAAATTGTTCTGACCATAACCTACCACAAAAATCACTTCACTTAAATATAAATTATTTTTGTATGTTCAGCTTGAGACACAAAGACAGCAAAACTGTGGTTATGGATTGGTTTTATTGGCGTAGTGTTGTAGAATTTAGAAAAAAAACATAGTTTCTGCAGTAGAAATTACATTCTGTCAATCATTTAATAATGAACACACAAATGAGGTGACTGGAATTTGCTTTCATTACGGCATTGTAGTCCATTTCTCTGGTGTCAGTAACCAAACAAGCATAGGCAGATCATCAACATCACAACAGACAAAATAAATTGTGGAACAGACAATATTCACATATTACCATAAGACAGTGATTCACAGAATATTTACAAGAGTTATAAGTGAAGGTAAATCTGTCGAAGTTGTCAAGAAGTGGGATTATACAAGGTTTTATGAGTGCATTTGAGTGTTTGATGTGAGAGCCTGCAGGGTGGTCATTTGTGCTTTGCTAAAGTTGTCATTCAATTCTCAATCATTTTAAAGTGTATTACGTATCATGCCATTCGCCATCATTTCAAAGTGTATTATGTAAAATTATTAGCACTGAAATGGATGATTTGGTCAAAAAAAAAAAAAGTTCCCTTGCTTGGAGTGAGACCATGAAACTTGCAATTACTACAGTTTGAGACTTTCTTGGTGCCACATAGCCAGCATACAGATTTTAAACTGTTACAGTCAAGGGCTCTTTGGGCGCCTTTCCACTCTATGGAAATCAGAAAAACTATGAGCAAATACAGGCAACCCGGCATAAAAGCTAATGAAGCACCCACGCACCCGCTGTCGCAAGGTAATGAGTGTACTTAGCTCTTAGGGAAAGGACATCTCCAAAGGATTTTTAGTGTGTGCCCACTTCCCCAAGTGCTTAATCATGGTGCTTGATTATGAGCAGCCATTAGAAGCCTGTGAGTCAGCCCCACTCATACACTGCAAGGAATTATGGCGTGCTTGATTGAATTCAGCATTCTTTGCCCCTGGTCTATGAGAGCTTGCCAGAAGATGGCAAAAAGCCTACAAAAGCCTCCCTGGTAGTGGTGTACCACTTTGAGCAAGCAGACAGGCCTTGTTTGGAGTGCGCTTTTTATTAGATGCAAAGCACCTTGTGAAGCTGACTTGCAATCTGACTCACATTTAGCCCACAAGTGGGAGCTGTTCAGTCATTGTCAGTCCATTTCTATACATGCCAGCCCACACCCTACTTAGGAAATTAAAGTAACGGCAACTGCAGATGAGATTTGCTGATGGATGGTAATGTTTTCACGGTCACCTGTTAGGTAAAACAAAATGAAATGATATTGGAAAATCAATATTCTTGACTATTATCTGGATTTTAAGTTGAACAATAATTAGGAATGCTTTGATCTGTTGTCTCCCCTCTCAGTGGCCTTTATAAAACCTCAAATCAGGCTATCAACTGATATTGAATACTGATTCAAGACTTGTTCTACCCTTTCCTTAAATTCAAAAAGTGCAGACCCGCCTGCATGCAGCCCTTTAATGCTTAAGTAAGGTAACATGAGGTAAGCAATCGCTTTGACACTAGAAACTGTTGATGGCCCATGAATACTGAGTGAGTTGACTGAAAACAGAACACTGAAGCTTATGACAAAAACAGTTAATGTGCCTCAGTTATGTAGCGACTAATATACCATCCCCCTCAATTTATTATTAGGGCCATATTGTTTGTTTGTTTGTTTATTAAAGAAGAGACAAAGCACACTAATTAACCACAGATACCTAAGCCGAACATGTAAATGTGCCCCATTTACCCACGCAGGCTAGTTTTCATCTACAATCCTTTCTACATTAGCTATCTGCATCCCTAATAAAACTACAATTCAGCCTGTGGCTATATATCACCAAAGGACAAGGTGCTTGACCACAACACAAATTAGCCAAACTGTATTTGAATTTAATAATACATAAGTTTACAGTTCAGATATTTAATACTAAGGACACAATGTAGTCAAGTGACACTGCTAATTCCCTCTCACTACTTCTTCTCCCTATTCTCCCACACTCTTCCCTTTGTTTTTTAATTTTATCCGGACAGATGAAGTCTGTGTAGGTCCATCCTGCTTCCATATCCAGAGCCTTTCATATCTGTGCCAAGGAACAGTTAGAATCTCCCTTTGCCTTTTTTTATCCACTATCACTCCTGTTTCCTCATCCCATCTTGTGATCTCTCTGTCCCTTTCTCCTTTGTCTCTCTCATCGTGCCACTGTGTCACTGGGCACACCTGCTTCATCCAGCTGTCAATTACAGCACAGAATTACAGACTGGCACGCAATTAGGGTCCGCTCATGCACTGGCCCACGCTGGTAATGAGTTTCCCCAGTCATTGATCAAAGTCACAATCACACTCTCGCCCAGAGTTTCCCAATTAATTTTCTTTTTTTTGGCTTTCCAGAGGGCATCTATGTTGAGCCGTCTGAGACTGTTTCTATATTTATATGCCGGAGCAACACAACCCCCCCCCCCCCCCAAAAAAAAACACACACACACACGCACGCACACACAAAATCAAAATAAGATAAAATGAAATTTAAACAAAGATTATCTAGTGTCACTGTGGGGTGTGACTATTTTGTGTGTGTAATAAACTCTGTGGAGGGAACATAAAATTTGCTTGTGAAAAGTTGTTTCCGGCAATTTTGGAGTTAGACAAGAGAGACACAAGCGTGCTCGCAAAAGAGCCTTTTTAGAGCCATCCACCGCAGTTTGATGTTTGATCCCTCTTCAAATACCTAAATCTATGTCTTCAAACAATTTGAGATCAAACATACATACAGAGAAATATTAGCTTTTTCTCAGTGAATCAATATTAATGTTACTCGGTCCTCCACACAGTGACATTACATGCACAAGACTGAAGGCATTATATTTGGATAGCCTTTTTGTCAATTTTACATCAGTATAGTCCATAAAGAAATGCTTTATTTTCATCTGAACTTCCTCTGAACTTACAATCTTAAACTCCCTACCAGCCTCTCTTGGTCATCTGTGCTATTTTAGTTGGAGAAGAGTGTGGGAATAAGAAAATGAACCGTTGCAAAAATCAAGACTTGTCCAAAAAAACATGTGCTGCCTGGTGGATCAGATATATATCATCGAACTCTGTCTCATAACTGTCACATTCACCATGTAGCATCAGGAACATTTTTGTTGTTCTTGGCTGGTGAAAAAGGGTCAGCGTTTATGATATTTACTCACAATTTTTCTCGTTCACTTTTCATTTTACTTTTTATCCTCTCCTTTTGTGGAATTGTGTCAAAAAGTAAGCAGTAAGTCAAACTCAGCAGTAACAATTCACAATTAAGATCTTAAAGCAAGTTCCAAACTCTGTGCATGCTTAGTTAACCCTGTGCAGCAATTGTAAAGATGTTAATGTTTATGGAGTGGGAGAAACCTCAAGCTTGTGTTGTCCAGTGCAATGATTGCGGTTGTTAGTTTGTTGATTTGCTGCATCACATATAATTTTATATTAGAAAATCTAGAACTTTGTTTTCTTTTGAAGGGCACAGCGTCCATTTAAAAAAGGGGCATTTAAAACTGGTCGTGTGGTAGAAGGGGCATTAGGACCACACTTGAGGGCAACCACTGCACTGGCCGTTTGGCAAAGTATAATTCTCGCCTTATTTTATTTCTGTGTATTTTTCCTTATCCAGCAAACTTATCAAACTCCTTGGGCTGTTGCTGCATATCATTTAATAGAGCTCTCATCTGAGAAGGGGCTGCGTGTACATCTACTTCTCATTATGCAAGTGTCAAGACTTGAGTAGTGGGCCTCCTGGCAAAAAATAGAGGAATGACATTGCTTGTTTGTTTTCCCTTAGATGTGAAATGCACTGAAGCAGGAGGAAAATGGGTAGAGGGAGGGGTGGAGAGAAGACGAAAGTAAAAGAACAAGCTGAGCATGGTCGCACACAGTGTTCAAAGCCGCTAGGCACAGGTTTCTGTGACTGACAACCTGCTGTAGATGGGAACCCCCCAGTCACACTGTCCTGTCTCAATGAAATTGCCTCAGTGATATTGAGACAGTCTGCAGTCTTATTCTTCTTTGCCATATTCACTCGAGCAGTTTTATTGTGCCTGTCTCATCTCTGTTTCAGCTAAGTTAATCTAATTAATCTAGCCAGGTTTTGTGAGAAAATATAGAAAATGTCAAATGTTTGAGTTTGAAATGAGGACTCAGATCCAGCTAAGATAGCAATCTTGTGGTGAAGACAAGGTAATGAATTAATTTTGGTTCATGGCTCAGTAGTGAGGAGAACTAGGTTGAGTAATGAGAAGAGGAAGCTGTGATAATGGAAATCTAAATGATTAAAGTGTGTGTTTGGTTGGGGTGCAGGTGTGGTGGTGGGGACCTGAAAGAGAGTGAGGGTGGTGTGACGGTGTGCAAAAAGCGTAGCTAAGCAGTTCTGTGTTACAGTTTGTATACTGTCATTATTGGCTGTCCTGCCTGCAACCATGACCAGTGTTTTAAAAAAGACATTATTTTAAATGTTTAAATTGGGAGTGTTGGCAGATGTGTATTTAGAGATGATTAAAAATGTTGTGAAAGCATTTACACTGAGTACATTTGCAATTCAAAATTAGTAATGGCATTTGTTAGCTGTCAGCAGTTTGCTTTACTTGTAATAGCTGTCATGACTATGCAGACAAACACTTACAGTATCTGATTCCGTCAACAGGAAAATCATAGTACATAGGTGTCAGAGTTTTGACACATTCTGATTTATCTCTGGTTGGTACACTACCTAATCCCTTTGGCAGTCGAAGCTAAAGATACTGTCAAAAGCAAAAATATAGAAAAGCTTTTATAATATTAATAGATAAGGTTGGTGATAGGTAGAATTAGTTCACCCTCTTAAGTTCCAGCTCCTATTACCATGATGATTATTGTCCATAACGCTGTTTTACAGGTTTTTTGGAGAGTATTATTTGTCAAAACCTCATGTGACTCTGACAGGAAGTTAATCAAAACCACCAAAGCTCCATTTGTGTCTGTAAGGTGGCAGGTGATGTGATTCAGTACACATGCCCATTAAAAAAGAGGGTTTCTGATAGCGTTTATTTGCCTTTCAAGTGCAATTCATCTCACAGGTTCCAAAGTAATACGTCCAAGTGGCACAATGAGTAATGGCTTATTAAATTAAATGGTGGCACTTTCTCTAACTGGAAATGACCTCACCCACCATCCGCTTGCTTCCTCTTTTGCTGCTGTGATGTATGCAGGCTACACGTGGGTACGTAGATGTACGTAAACACATACACACACACATATCCTGCACCTTTGTGGAGGTATGGACTCAGAGTAGATATTTCCCTAATGGAAAAGCTCATTGCGAAAAAATAACTGTAAAACCAGCCAGCGCTCCGTCAAACTATTTCACAGTGTCAGCACAAATGCCGCAGTCTCTCCTTACTCTGCAATGAAATTTATGACCATTGATGACTGATTACATTTCTCCCCCTCACAGTACTCAGAGCCTTTTGAAAGTAACCCAGCAGCACATTAATTTCTCTAAAGTCATCATTTCAAGTGCAGTGACTTGCAGGGAAAATAAAAACTCAGATGAAGAGAGAGCCTAATTTTAGTAGTGCTTATCAGTGCTGGCAATAAAAATGTCCCTAAAACATAATTCAAACATTTTAAAAGGACTTTTTTTTAAAAGACGGACAGCGTGCAAAGTGTTAGCTCTCATTTCTGTGTAGACATTACATGTGTGGACATCTATATCCAAGTACTTTTCTCATTATTGAATCAACCAGTGTCATCTCAAATTAAAGGTCCATTTATGTCATCATGCTCGGAGGACCAAGAACAATCTAAGAGCCTCGGAGTATTCTCAAGAACATCAATATGCAACATGCATTTAGTGGAACCACTGAGGTAGACACAGTGGCTCAAAAGTGTGCCTGTAATTAAAGGTCTAATGTCTCATCTTGTGCATGTCTTTTCCATTTCTTTCCTTGCAATTCCCGTTGAAGGTTTGGAACGCTCAAGCAGAGATGGACAAAAAGCTTTATGAAAAGAAACTGATTAACCTGTCATGTTCCAGACAGGTATCCATTAGGCTCTTTAATCAAAGTCTATATGGCATGAAATTGACATTTTCAACCCAGCGTAATGCCTCACGAAAAAGCATTGAACTGAACGGATACTTCCCCATACATCAGTGCACTGACGTATAGCTGCTCCAACCTGTTCTTTCATTTGCAGTCTTCACACATCAGGAGCTTCTCAGAGATCCTTTGTTTTCCAGTCTCATAGAAAAAAAAATAAAATCTTGTCTCAAGCTGGAGGATCTTGAAGGGAGATATGCATCATCGGGTCAACAGATAGGTCCCCTGTAGTGTCAGCCAAACTGGTAGCCTAATTATGAGACATTAGCAAGACGGGGGCACTGTCCTCCCTTTTCTTCTCTTCTGTAATGTCAGTGTATAATTATTACCATTCATTCCTAGCCCTTCGTGTTGACTGTTTGCCCTCACTACAGGGGAATGGTTCAGTTTATAAGACATGATCCGAGGAGCAATAATTTACTCTCCCTGGTCAAATAGAGTTTGTAGTTATCCAGGATTGGAGTCAAAAGGCTCTCTCGCTGAGGGCTTTTCTAATGTCAGCAGGTTGGATCATGCATTAAGTACTGTCCACAATTCCTCCCTTTTCCTTCACTACGGCTTCTTCCTCTTCTACCTCACTTCTCACTTCTGCTATGTCTGTGTCCTTAAGTCAGAGAGAGAGAGAGCACGGTTGTTTTGATGTAGGATTTGATAGATTTGTTTGCTGCTGCATTCATTTGCTCTGTATCAGGGAGCTGACGGGCCGTAAAATGAAAATTTGCCTTAGATTTTCAGCCTGACTGTTTGGGGGCAAATGTGAAAGAACTCCTGTGCATTCCAGCTACATATTTTCTATATCGTAAAAGTGCATGCGTGCATGCCATGCTTGACAATTAATAATTCCGATTGTAAGGTACTCACTGATTGGAAATGATGTGTCATATCTGTTTTTTTTTTTTGTTTGTTTTGTTTTGTTTTGTTTTTTATAACAACCTCCAGCGCAGCATTGATATTGCCTAAGAGGTGGTGATCCTGTGATGAGAAACTCCTCCAGTTTCACTTATTATGTTGCTCTTGTAAAGGAACCTCATGATTAAAAAGTGACAGTTATGGATAGAGTCCTGCTTTTCAGATAATTAGATTAAATTAAAATGCATGTGCGTCTTGCGATGCTCACAGTCTCTAATTAAAATGAATGTGATGCAAACAACAGGAAGCATTTTCTTGTTAGAAAACAAGTTGAAGGAGAGAAAGTCAAACAGCTTGTCTTTTTCTAGTGGTACATACTGTGAAACTTCCAAATACCAAAACCTAAACATTTATTTAGTTTCATGGTACCTTGACAATGAACCAAAGACAAAACACTTTCTTGAATATTGTGGATCCTTGCGATGGCCTTGATCAGGAGGAGCCACCAAAGTACTTCCTCTTTGTTCATGTGCAGTTGAGGCGTGAGGTGAAACCAAAGCAGGCCTGGTTGCGCCACAAGGAAGGTACTTGTGGAGTGCAAGACATCCCATTGCTCTTTCCCCCCGTGTGCCCAGCCGATGTCACAGTGCACGTTGGATGATGGAGCACTCTCATTCCGAGTTGAGAGAGCGCTGAAGGTGAGAGTCGGCCAGAGACCCAGTTCTTTAATCCTGGCTGGCTTCTGCCACCTTGTTCAGCAAGATAAATGGACTTTTGACACACAGTCAGATCACACACTGGCCAAGCTTTGATAAACAAACACTTGTTTGTTTGCACTTGCTCATCTCCTGAAACCATCATGTGGCCGCCTGAGAGTCTAAACCAATTAAAGGTACCTGGTATTAAACAGGTTATGGTATATCTTATTGAAACCATGAAATACAATAATAAATGAAAGAGAGCTGAAGCTCAAAACCAGAGGTTGTGTCGGACTTTCTGGTTGTCTGCTGTTTTGACGGACAGGTTCAAAAAAGTCCTGTTATAATCATTTATTACCTATCATTTAAAATATATAGCCTATTAATTGATATTAAATAAATTAATCATTTGTTTAATTCTCAGAACAAACTTACAGATTATATGTTTATAAGGGCATTGAGAGAAAAGATGAACAGAGACACTGACCATATGGTCACATTACATGTCATGTTGTTCTTTAATCCCTTTAATAATAGAGGGACACGTTACTAAAACATGCCACCATGGATTCACCAAAGAAATATTGTTATTTTACTGAATCCACACAAACCACTCTTTAGATCAGAATTAATTTTCCACTGTACAGAACCTCTTAAAATAGAAAATATGTCACTTTTGAAGCTGGTTCCCCTGTTCCCTACATTATTTTCTCTCAAAAATGATGAACAACACTAGGAGCAAATGCCAGGATTGATTTAAGGTCATTAAAACAATATTTTGACTGGTCTGCTACCTGCATGCTAAATTAAACAGGCCACACAAGGACAAATTGTTATATGACTGGCTGCTAAAAAGAAATGTTCTACCCTGAAGGCTGTTTTTTCGACAGAGTCTGGCGCAGTGCTCACTGTACATAAACTGCATTCAGGAACAGAACTTCACTTACAGCAAACTTCAATGTAAACAATGGCAGCTAAACAACATCACTGATCCGTTTTAACTAAACACTCTCAGGTATAACTCAGCTGAAAATGCAAAAACACATTATTTGTCAGCAAGTATGTATGCTGTGTTCACTATCAAGCCTGTCTGTGCCTGCAGACAGCAGCATCATCATAGGACAGAGACTCTACAACAGTTAGTCTACATATTTACGGTGTTGTGTGTGCATTACTTGGCATTGATAACGTTGGTAGATTGCTCTCATTGTTCTGATCCATCAAAAATATGGATAGTCTTCTTCAGAGGCATTTTGTTGCAACGCCATAAAAATAGAAAATGGATCAGTTTCACATTATAATGGAATAATTTAGTGTTGTAACAATATACTACATTAAAAAAAGTAACTAAGTTATTGTTAAAACAATAAATTGGCATGTTATAACATGATAGGTATTTTGTTTTAACAATATTCTTATCACGTTATGACATGAAACTTTTCTGGTTACAACAATATACTATTTATATTATCAAAATGTGTAACTTTTCATGTTGGAATGTAATAGGTGTACCAAATTTTATAATGCCCTGAACAGCTATGCATGGTTTATGCATGATTTTATTTTTCACTCTCCTCACTGTAGCAACAGAAGGTCTAAAAATCTTGTTTTCAAAGCCATTTTATGGGTCATTGACTTAAAAAGATCAGGGAATTCTATGGATTGTCAAAAAACAAATCTGCTCAGGCTCGGGTGACACTGTTGGTGTGTCTTGTGGAAATCCAGGTGTGCTACGGCAGGCAAACCTTGGGGGGCAATTAGAAGGGATGTCCAGCACCTGGGTCCACAAGTGAGACAGGAGTTTGAGAACATAGCAAATGACATTTCCTGCAAGAGCACTCAAAGTCGCAAGGTGTTTATACTTCATGCACCCTGTCTGAGGTAGATGAACCTCCAAAGTCATATTTCCATTTAGTTCCTTGTTATTCACTTTTAAACTAGCAAAAAAACACTGAGAGTTATCATTTAATTGAGAAATTGCATGCACATTGCCCAAAAAGGAAGAGGCTCTAGAAATGCAAAGACAATCAATTTATTCCATGAACAAAATGTAATTAAGGTAATTCTAGAGGCATGAAGTCTATCAGACTGACAATAATGACCAACAAAGAGGAGAAATGTTAGGGGCAAAAAGTGTTTCACACAAACTTAGTAACAACATTAATAACTGATAAAACTCATTTAGAATTCTCTTTGTTTTGCTTTGGTAAATTTATCTATAAATGTGTCATTGCAACAACCAAGTGTATAAATGTCAATTTTTACTCAAGTACCCTGTAAAAGGTTGTATGGTTCAATTCATAAAGAGAGGCTTTTGAGCCGCAAGTCCATTGGACACTGCGTAAGCACTGAAGACAGATCAGTTTAACGCCAGAGTCAACACCACCTCTAATCTTTCCCACCGTGTCTATAAAAGTGATTGGGTTAAAGAACCTGTTTAAAACATTAAGGGTGTCCATGTGATGACTAAATTGAAGAAAAAATACAGAAAAAGCACAGTGGTAAATTAATTTAAATGTTAAAATGATGAAATTAAGGTTATTGATACCTACATTTTTTCTTTATTTTTGTTCTTGAAGTATCAACAAACTTGAAATGATAAGAACTTGATTAATCTTTAAAAATCATTAATTTTTAGTCTAACTTTTGTAATAGATTCCAGCATTAGGGCTTTGCTTCTATCCAAATTTAATAATTAAGTAAACACATGTTAGACTTTTTTGCTTTTGTTACAGCTCACGTGTGTTGTGTTTTCATACTTTTAGTTGGAAAAAATCCCGAACTTGAGTGTAGTTCTACATTTCTTTGTAAAATTAGCATGGTACTTATTTTTCACGTTGCATCTGCACTGCTAACCATGCCAGCATGAATGACAACCCAACAAATAAATTCTGATAATTTATCAAACTAATGACAACTCCAACTTTTTAAATGACAGTTTGGTATCCTAGAAAACATAGAAGTGAATTTTTGATGCTAACTTGAGAATTTGACCTGCTCAGTGGTAAAATTTGGTTTTGGCTAGACACAACCAAGAGAGATACATCTATCCTTACATCCGTCCTTTGTATCGCTCTCCCTTTTTTCTCTGCGTTGTCTTTCCTCCCGGCTTGTGGCATAAATGGATTTTCATGCATCATCTGAGCGGGTGTATTGGAGTTGATGGAGTGAGGAGGATGACATGGATTCCAGTCACATAGCTCCTGTCCTGTACCTTTCTGCCAATTCCCTTTTCTTCCGTCAGCTTAACCCCTTTTTTCAGTTCCTTTCTCCAATACCTTCTTGTTTGAACAGTCCCCCTACTGTATGGACATACCACAGTGTTGGTGAAAGGCATCTGTGCATAGTGTTGGCTTAAAATGGCATTAAACTGTAGAAATATAACCTGTTGTGCTGCATACTGCATACATCTGACAAATGCATGCAGTATGCAGCACAACAATTTATTTTCAAGGCATTAAAATCTGGCCACTACAAAGAAACGTGTTAGATTATTTAGGTGCTTTTCCAAAGTATGAGAAAATCAAACACTGCATTCAGACACATCCTCCTATAGCATGTAGTCCATGCTGATGAAATGACTGGACCACATGTTCATAAATAGCACCAGCACAATGTATAGCATCCTCTGGACCTTCCACTCTTTGTCATGCCTGTCTGTCAGGCTCCTTTGTCTTAATGTTTTTGATTTTAATTAGTTTCTAGTTTCAAGTTTGGGGATGTTTTGAAAGGACTTTCTTTTAATCTGTGTTACTCCAGCTATGAAAAGCCCTCCTCCCCCTGTGCCTTCAGAAAGAATGAGAACTGATATTGTTCCCTTTACCTCAAGTCAGCTTCCCATTTGATTGCTTATCTCTTTTATTAGCTTGATGCTATTACTGGCATGGCGTCTTGGCTTTCATTATCCATTTTTATGCTGCAATATTCTCTTGGAATTGTTATCGTAGGCTAGTTCATCTTGTTACGTTGTGCATGCGTGATTGATTTGTGGGTCGCTGATCTCACCCTCCACCCCTTGCTCATTGCCGACTTGGCGGGTCGACAAGGTTACTTATTCACAGATGATAGACATCTTTATTAGGAGAGGAGAATGCTTTAAAACCTTAAGCGCAGGCATTTATCTGGAGCACGGCATCTTACAGCCCAACACCTGACATGCCCAATCCCATTCATCACGGATCGGCCGACGGCCCAAACTCAGCCCGTTTGCCCTTTCAGTCAGTGTGAAGGACAGAGCTGGGCCGAAGATGGCAGCAAGTGACTTAGAAGCACAGGGGCTGTTGACAATAACAGTGCTTGGTCAGGGGGAGGCCAGTTACCCTTCAGTGCTGACCAATAGCATTACCATTTTTCTGCCCTTCAGCCTGGTACTGTAGGTTCTGCTGGAGGTCATTTAACTGGGTTCCAAGTAGAGAGTCTCTTTTTCCAAAAAACATCTTGGAATCGGAGCAGCATAAATGAGGTAGTTTTTCTCTTTTTTGTTTTAATGCATCAAGCAAAAATGGATGACTTTGAAAACACTCATTATGGATTCTTCTGGAAAAAGAGCCAGCCTTGTTTACCCAGCGGCACTAGCTTGAGTCTTTATGCATATATGCCCGTGTAATGAAGTTTTTTGCCCAGTAGTGATTGTAAATGTCATTAATGCTTGCAAAGAAGATGACTCGGAGTACTCACATTAAGCCAAAACTGTGGATGCTACTTGTTTTCTTTAAGACCGATCATTCTCTCCTCCTGCTGTGTGTAATGGCACTTGACATCAACGCTCGATGACGAGATGATTTAATTTATTTTTCACTATAAAGTAAAGTATTTTCATATGTGTGGTTTCACTCTGCCAAGGCTATAGTTATCACAATGATCCTTCTCCAGTCGGCCATAATTGTACGCACACGTACAGACACCGCGCGCACACACATTCCTTCATGCTTAGATTCTGTAGTTGCTGAGATGGCTTACTCAGGAAAGGCTTTTCCTCTCAGCCTGTGTCTTATCGAGGGGCCCTGTAATCCTGTTGGTACTACAGAGGCCCTCTAAAGCTCAAACAAACCCCTAACAAGCTCATGAGTTAAATGAATATTATTAGTTAGGGCAGGTGGCTTTCAGTTGGAAATAGCATGTTGGTTATGCAGTATTCAGACACTCTGAGGTGGGAGGGGTGGGGATCTTGTACTCCTTTACTTAGTGGGTCTGACGGCTTTTAACCTTATTGACCAAAAAAGGGAATTGGTGTAATGTAATGCTTTCCAAATAAGGGCTATTGCAGGCCCATTGAAAATTTCAACATTTAACATGGCAGTTCCTTTCATCTTTATTGGCCAGCTAAATGGTCTTTTCCCAGAGCTTTAATTATTCATAGATATTAAAGTTTAAATCCACTGGCTCTTGGGTATAAAGTCTTATGGCTTTGAAATAAAGGCCATTAACATTAGATGATATTAGCTTAACTGTTCAGAGATACTTTATATCTTTGTCTTGTGGTGCTAAATGTGCACAGTGTTTTTTTCACAGGATAAAAATCTATTTTTGCAATTTGGAATCTGACATTAAATGCTGAGAGTTGGTTTAGCTTTCAGATTAACTTCTGAGTAAGGAAGTTATTTATATTTATGTGAATTTGGGGAATTATAAAACCTGAAGCTATTTTTCATTAAATACTAACACATCTAGAATAATGTAAAACAAAAAAAAGATAAATATGAGTTGACCAGCTGTATTTTTATTAATGAAAACTGTTTCTTTAGTCAATGCAAACATCACTTTTGTTAATATTCTGTTCTTCATCTAAAAGCTCAACACTGGTGGAGAAAACAAGACGTGGTCACTGTTAAGGGAAGTAATATGTCAAATGAAGTGTGCCAGTGTGATGTCTGGTTTTTCCTGTGGAATTTTGGCAAATTGATTATTCATGCTTGGCTGCCATTTTACATTACAGACCCTGATGCCCCTACGATGATTGCTTACATGCGCTCAACTGATCTATACTTGAAGTTTAATTACCGTTAGAGAACCATTAGCCTCCTTGACATCATAACAGAATGGGAGCTGGAGTGGCTGTCTTGACAGAAATAATTGGTCAGTTTTGATTAGATGCAGTCCAAACTTCGGCCCCAACTGTATTTGTGTAAAATTAGAAATTGGTCAACATGCTGCCCAGTGCATAAAGGTCAATTATTGCCAGCTTCACAGCCTTATTCTCCCAATCCACATATTATCCACCATAATGCAGAGATATGCTGTAACTGTGGCAGCTAATAACTTCACACAGTGAATATGGTAAAACTTTTTGGAAACATAGACAGAGAGTCTAATTGAGAGTCTTGGTGTTCTCTTTCAATAATATTCCTTTGGTGGTGGTGGTGGTGGGGGGGGGCATTTCATTGGTATCTATTTGACTGACTAACGAGTACCATCTGTGCACTGTATCCCATCAAACTGTATTGTTATTATGGGTAGTTAAGGGCAAAAATGTTACCCTACGACATTACTACAAAGCCTTAGTATTATAATACTGCTGTACTAATTACAGTCATCACTGCAGTGTTTTTGTCCCTGTATCTCAGGCAGGAATCCACTCGTCTTCGCCAGTAATAAGGCAACATTTCTGGTTTGCTACTCATTATTTATTTATTTTTTTTAATGAAGCATTTTAAAACAACCATTGTCATGCTTTTATTGTGAAATAAAGCTTCCAGTAGCCTTAAGCAATAACATCAGTGATTGCTAACTCTGTGGTGCATAAAATATGGCAAACTCTCTGGAAGCTGGCAACAACACAGGTATAATATTAAAAATTTGGCATATTGGAAGTCTAGAAACTGTCTGCAGACTTGCAAGTCCCTCATTTTGGGTCACTTTTTCACTAAGTGTGGGCTGAAGTGTTTGATGACAACAGTGAGAAATAATTAGTATTGTCACAGTCCTAGAGGAAATTCACTTTATTAGCTACAGTATGGTATTTCACGTGGAGCTCCATGTGAGTGCAGTCTAAAGGCAGCTGCAAATCTTTGTAGGCCTTGATTAGTGAAAACCATGATTGACTTTTCAGGTTGTGATCGATGAGAGCCCTCACTGCTGATGGTTCAAAATGACACGCCTTCAGTATTGATAAGCACTCATTGGGGAAAAAAAGTCTACTTGTTGGATTGCAGGCAGCGTCTTTCGGCTCTCAGGTAATGGAACTGTCATTCTTCCTCTTTGAGATAAAAATCGTCTCCCCCCTTTCCTCTTTCCTTCCTGCCATCTTCTGCCATATTAAAACCGTTATAAATTCAGCAAGGTGGTGATATCATTACTGAAACAAGTCTTTTTTTTATTACTTCTGCAGGCTGAAACAGACAATTGCCTTACAACTGAGAGAAAACAATTTATTTGCATGACATGCAAATATTAACCTCTTCACTGGCATAATAAACCAGTTTTTTTGTCACATGGCATCTTGCACAGCTTCCCATAAAATAAGCCTGCTTATAGCTGTGATGGCATCTACATATATCTTTATATTTACAGGATGCCTATTGAGCATATAATAGAACCGTTCTGAACCTGCACTAAAAGTTTTGCAGCTCCCTTTTGTTTTAAAATGAGCTACAACAAATCAAAATGTCAGACTGTTCATTTTCTCAAAGTTTCAGGTTCTTTGATAAGAAAATGTGAAAGCGAAATTCACTTGAAAGGTTTTCTGCATGCTTAATACAGGCTAATTTCCTGAGTGACTTATAATTGTCGCTGTTCCTATGAACAATAAAAAGTACATATATTGTGCCCTGTAACAATTAAAGTCATTATGAAGGTGGGAAGGGCCTCTCTATTATCTTCATCACTGTGGCTCTAATTGGATTTAAAGGGTGAGAGTTGTGGGTGGCTAACTGCCCTGATTCGCCTTGTGTTGTTTTGCAGAGGGGTCAGCTTGACAAGTCACATGACTCATGCTGTATTTCTGCATCTTTCCTACAGTCATTCTATTTTGAGAGCAGCTGAGATGTGTGGGATTTACAGGCAGTTCACTGACTGTGTGCATGTGTGCCAAAGAGATGGAAAGAGAAAGAAAGGTAAGAGTAGAAAGGGAAACAGTGTGGGAGTTGTGTAGAGAGGTCTCCAGAGATTCTGTTCGGGATGCTCCTGTGCTGGGATGACTGCCAGGGATACAGCTGATAGGGAGGGAGACATAGAGAAGGAAGGAGGGAAAGTGAGTGAATATTACCACCAATACAGACAAACATATGGTCGTGAAGTCAGCAGTGTCCTGGTGGACTAAAAGTGTGTGTGGGTTTGCTCTCAGTTCATCAAGTATTGTGACAGTGGGACCAGCAAGATTGTTTTATACTAGGCTGCCATTACAATTTTTTATGTCTCATAATTTTGGAGCATCTGTGATGTGGTAATAACGAGTTTAATAACTTGTAATGGCTATGAGCTGCAAGCATCTAATTAGGTTTAAAAGAGTAAATGTGATTTTATTTACTGCTTGTTAAGTTAACAACAAACAAAAAATGTCTTGGGTCAAGTAACCACATTGGAATTCTCCATATTCAGGTGGGTGTTTGTTGGAGCAGTTTTCATCAATCAGGGTCTTATCTGATTTGGCACCTGGCTCGATCAGTTGGTACAACATGCTGCCGACATCCCTGATAAATAAACCTGGAAGAACTATCCATCCCATCTGCCCCTACATATGTCATCTGATGTAACTCGCTGGGATGGGAGCTCACACCTTACTGAGTCAGAATCAGCACATGCTTGGCTGCCAGGTGGTTGTAATACATTCATTCAGAGGCTAATGTATGAATCCTTTTATTGGACGAGAATGCTAATTAATTTGAGATTTTTAAAGAACCGATGCTCCAGGCCGCCGTTACATAGAAACACTACACAGGCCTACCTGGCTGACAGAATTAAAATTCATTCTCTAGCGCTGAAAAGATATTTACCTCAGTAAACTTTTCTGCTTCTGCTCTACACTGCACATTTATATTTTTTTCTGTTGAAAAAATGCTGCTGTATAAAGAAGCCTTTATTCTTTGTAACATAGCTACTGTGTTTTCAACTCTATTTTGTGTGATGCTCCAGAAAATAGAGAAAAGTACCATTCAAACTATTTTGAGGTGGAGGAAATTGGACAATAGTAGATTTCTGTGAAATTCAGTGAGAATGGCATTGCTTTTACCAACTTGATGTGGGTAATGTCTACATGTCGTTTAAGTCCTGATAACCCCATAGAAAAAGTAAATATTTCAATACAGTCAGTTGAGTAAATCTGTTTCTGTCTGAAGTCATTTTCCAGAGATCATATGCAAGGAGTTGCTTTTGAACCATTTAAGAGATAAATATCAGAAATTTGGAATCAAACTCTGTACTTATTCTTTGTGCAAAGGAACCTGTCGTGCTGTGTTGTTAACATTGAAATAGATCAAAATCAATTGTGGTTACTTCCAACCCATGGTTAACTTGTCAGCAATATGGTATGGCACAATGACAACAAAAAGATCAATGAAGAGTCTCCACCTCCTCTGAAAAAGGCTACAAAAGCTACAAAAAAGGCCAAAATGTACCTTGTATACTCTAAAGACCTAAATTTTTGTAGGTTTGCACATAACCCATTTGATAACAAAGAATGGGTGGGATTTATTATTTGTATTGCAGTCAGAAACCAGTTAAGATGTGATGTAATTTATTTTTACACAGTTATTGGTATGACAAAGTGAAGAGTGTTACTGCATAAATATGGGCTGCAGGATTGTCTTCATTATCAAACAAATTTAACAGCTCATATCACTGATAGTTCAACAGTGCCTTATTTATAGTTTCAACAATTTTCTTTCACCTCTGACATCATTCAGTCTCCAGACAGACAAACAATAAGAAGTAGGGAGAAGCACTAGGTCAAAATTAAGAAAATGTGTCGCCTTTGTTTTCAGTTTTTCTCTGCATGAAAAAGAAAAAAAAATTCTGAGCTGAAAATTGTCGCTAACGATGCCTATTACATTTCTGTGTGAGAAAATCTGCAAGAGATGTATTATATTATTTAGCAGGTCCTCATGAAGAATGTAAGTTGCATACAGCTGGGAAATGCAATCACGTACTGAACCATGACAAAAATTGCAGCACTTGTTCTTTGTTTATTAATTGTAGCCCTGTATAATATTCATATAATACCCTTGTAGGGACTTTGAGCATATTTGATAGTGTTAAGTGACTATAGTGAGCTTAACATACTCTTCATTTTTTGTCTTTTCCAATATAACTATGTAATATAGTTTAATATTATAATTAGCGGTTGCTTTAGCCAACCATGATCATTTTGCAAAATTGTTAGAATTCTTTTTGTTTACCTATTTTGAAATGGCTCTGTTATATAGAGGAGTCTGTTGTGCACCAAAATTTCTCACTTGCAGACCTTTCAGAGTGGTCAATGTAGTTAGCATCTTTTATTTGTTTGTGTTGTTTATCATATTAGCTTGTAACTGGCAGGGACTGACATAACGTTAGTGGAAATGCTAATACATGCTCTCAGGCTCTTTCCTAAATAGTCCACTCCTTGCTGAAACTTCTAAGTTTTTTCTGCCTGTGATTAACTTTTGAATACATGATGGATTAAATCCAACTTGCTTTGTGTACATTTGAATCTCAGATTGTAGGAAAATGCCCAATGTCCCACCCTGTCAGTAAAGGAAAGTAAATATACCTCTCCAGTGACAAACTTTGCAAAGATACAAGTCAGTATAGCCAATGTCAGACATTTTAGGGGGAATAAACACAAGAAAACCCCTTTTTTGGGTGGAAGGGATCTTTGATGGTATTTCTTTTTCATGTTCACGCACTTGCTTTTCAATTATATCCCCATTTTTTACTTCGCCTCAGGGGATGGGGAGGACTCCATTATGTGTCCCCTGACACAAAGAAACTTCCATTTTCCTCCAATTTTCAATATGTCTTAAGCTGTGATGGCCTACGCATCCTTGTTTCTTTTCTGTATGGAAACTTGGGGATGATAAAAGTGCAGAGCCAATCCTTTCCTTTTTCATGATTTATTTTTCACAATACGTGCTCATTACTTATTATCTACAGTACTGGCAGTTATTATTATATATATTTTTGAATAAACAAGAGATAACTGAAATCCCCCATCTCTTTCTGCAACCTTGGCCCAGACCTGGAGCTTTAGATAATGAATGCAATTAAGGGCTTGCTGCATTAAACCTGCTGGTAAACAGTGGGTTTAGAGCGGCACAATATTGGACTTACTGTCTGTTTTTAGGGCAGAAAAAGGAGAGATAGTAGGCTGTGTATGCATGAGCGGGAAGACATTTTGACAGGGTAGAAATTGCTCCCACATACAGCAGTAAAGGCAGTTTTTAGGAAAAGGAGCTGATTATCACCATAAAAGAACAGTAGTTAGTACCTTAATTATATGTGTATTTAATTCAGATATATAGGAAGCACCTGTAAAGAGTTACATCTTTAAATACTCAAAAGGATGCCCTAGCAATTAATTTCATTTACATGGGATGACTCATAATTTTCTTTAGATTTTTTTACAATCTTCCACTGTTGCAGCTGAAAGCCTAAAAGTTTCCTCTTTTGCCTCATAGATGTGTTCTGCAAGCAATTCAAAATAAACAGCATCTATAAATGTGAGCACCCATCGTCGCCGAGTTGTCTCCAAGTCACCACCCAGTAGAAACCTGCTTCTTTGCAGCGGTAAGACCAGCCAAAAACACACACTTTTGAGCTTTATGCAAGTTGAGCTGAGAGAGATCATTTAGAATCAGTACAGATGAGGACAAAAATGTGGACAAGTAGCCAGGAATGCGTTGCACACATTCACTAGGACATTCCCAAATCATACAGCTAAGTACCACTTAGTTATGGCATTGTGTACAATTGGGGTTGCATCAAAAAAGCCTCACCATGATATGCTCATGGCCATACTTTATGACAATAAAGGAGTCGTCAAATATCAAAAAGAAGGACAACAGTATTTTAAAATGCATGGAGAGTTTTAACTTTATCTGTGCATTACTTCTTTTACCATACATAAATCATCTGATGCAGGTAAGGTTAAGTAAAATTTACTGGTTTTCACCCAAAATTAAAAAAAAAAAAAAAAAAATCTCATCAGATTTTGATGCAGACTGTACTGAACTGTGTGAAAGCCCCTGAAGGTATCTATTCTGTCGCCAACACTGTGCAGCCACTGAAGGTGCTTGACAAATCTTTAGTATATGACATGCTGGCTGCCTTCTTGACAGCAAATAACTTAACTTCTATGTGAACATTTTCAGAAGAAGACAAATAACACACCAGTTTAAGCCCCAGGCTAGACAGACCAAGTCAAACCATCTAAGTTGGACAGCAGCAGGAAAGCAAAGTTTGTGTTTTTGAGATTGCAGTGCAGCGTTAGAAAGGTGCGTGGAGTCGATATGGTTGACATGTGACTGTAGTGGCACACTGCAAAGCCATTTTATCTACTATGGATAGAAGCAGTCCTGTGGCATTTTTCTAATCTGTTTTCAATTTCTAATTTCCGGCGTGTACCAACAAGGTCTCCATAGAGTGAGTACTTGTCAATCACAGAGTGTGAAAATATTCTGCCCCTCCAGAGTTCAGCAGTATTGCCATAATGCCTTGCCATTCACAATAGATATAGACGTGCTTGCTACTCACACAGATTGTTTGCTGGGTTTTATCCTCTTACTGAACCCACATCTCTTTATTGCCTTCAGTTCTTCCAGCCATATTGTTAAGCAATTCCTGTTTTCGATTGAAGGAAACATACTTGCATTGTAAAGTTGTCTTGTGATTATAATCAAATCACAAGTAGTTTTCTTACTTCTTGAAACTTTGATGAATAAGTGCTAACTTATACTATTCATAGTGGTTTTAGTGTCATGGTGAAAAGGACTAGTCCTCTCTCAAAATACATGCCATCTCTCTCATTCACAGCCATTTAAATTAAAGCATAGGTCAAAAGATCTGCACTGTAACCCATGACACATCAGTGAGTGATAATTGGCCAGCGCTATAACATGACAGTGCTCCAAAACCTTCCTCTTAACTTTAATCGTCAGGAGTGAATTTTATAGAATTATAGTATAGACTGAAAATTCACGCTTTATTTAAATAAGAGATTGTAGTTAAGATATTTTCATCACAAAGAGGTGCTGACAGTTGTAGCAGCTAAGCTCTCCTAAATAATGGCATACTTTGCAACTATAACTTCCAACTTGCCTTAAGCCATTTGGTGAACATTGATGCAGAAAAGGATTGATGGGAAGGTTTTTACAGGAACAATAACGGTCGTTCAAAATTGTTGAACCCATAAACTGCAGTCGTCAGCAGTAGAAGGAACAATGTCCTTCCTTTGGATTAGAAAAGATGGATCACTGATATAAAATGTATGTCATATAGCATATTTTAACCTTCTCTGCAGTATACACTGAAAGACGCTAAATCCACTCTGAACATTAAAAAAAATATATATAATGTTGACAATCAGAGTTGCTGTTTTTTATGAGTGTATATGTTGCTCAGAAATGTCTGTTGCATTGTCTTAATATATGTGACAATGGTGAGTTAAGAGTATTACACTGATTTAGCATTGCACTCCCACACCATTGTCACACTCATGATGGGCAGGGTAAAATGGTGTCAAAATTTATGCAGCAGAACCAGAGATATCTTTTCTTCAACTGGAGCACTATTCCTCCTCATCAGCCTACCTGGCATTTGCATAACCTGCAATGCAGTTTGACAGTTGAGTGATACGAGTCAGTCAAACTAGTAACAGCTGACGTAGCCTGAGCCCCTAGCCTAAAGCAAACACGAAGGACAGACTATGGCTTTCTTCAGGCCCAACCAACTCTGACTTAAGTGACATCCTCTGTGGCAATTTCTAAGATTATACACAGCTTTCTCTGGGCCACAAAAGGTTCCATACAACAAGACTGAAGACATAAAAGTGTAAAACTGTGTAAAACTGGTGAACATCCTCTTCAATATTTTCCCAATGAGCATATAAACAGATGGCTGGCATGACTAAAAAATGTTAAAGGATACTCCTATTGAAAGATTGCAACAGATGCTGGCTGTAAATTGTAATAACTTGCTGATTTAGTCAGTGCTTTGCGGAATGAAAAAAACAGGTAAAAGGGCATTTGGCATGCAAAATTCAGATTCTTCTCTGTATTGCAGCTAAGATGTGGATGATTATTATAATTCTGAAATCCATGCATATAAATACAGTAGACTCAAAAATGTCTGAATAGTAAATCATCTAAAAGGATCTGCATGCAGGTACACATGAGCCTATTTGCTGAACAGCAGACTAAAGGAGATCTGCAGGTGGGCTAAATAAAAGCCATATTATTGGCCACCAAAAACAATCAAATTAAAGCAAATGACACCTTTTCAGAAAGCCAGCGAGGGGTCTGTCAGCCTGATGGAATCCTCATTTCTCTGGACCATTTGGCAGCAAGTTGCACCCCTCTATCCCTCGTTCTGCCTTAATGGCCACGCTGACAGTGACATGATATTCCACATAAAAGGAGCCAAGAGAAGCGTGACGGGGTGCAAAACTTCCATTAACGTGATCAGAAGTTGTGTTGCTTCAAGGCCTTGTCAGCATCGCCCATTATCGCCATGTCTGTTTTCCCGAGCTTGAATTGTGCTAATGGCATCACTGAGATTTTTTGTTTAAGTGCACAGTGCACGTTGCCATGATGTGTGCCTGGTTTTATGAATGTAAAAATTAAGTTTGGTTTCCAAACAATTTAGGCTGTGGCCAATGCAGTAATGATAATGAAACTCAAACAGATGGCCTTAGTGTTGATAGGTTTTCTTACAGTAAAACATCAGGCTTGTGTAAGTTGATTTACAGGTTGAGAGTGGTGCTGAACTATTAAAGAAGAAACAAATAATTTCCAATTTGACTCACAAAATTTTGTTAGTTGTTTGCATAAAAAATCATGCATGTTTGTGAGTATCCAACTGCACTAGATGCTCTCACAACACTGCTGATCCTCCCCTCGGCCTTGTTCCATCGGCACAACTTCAGCAGGCTAATTATAGCCGTCAATCAGTGCTGTCTCCCCACAGTTTTTTTTACCCAGAAGACCCTGTGTGCCCTTGCCCACTGCCGCCCACACTGCTTAGAGCCAGATTAGCTACAACCAGACGCAGTGAGCTGGGCTGCATATGAGACACAGAGTGAACAGAGGAGAGGGGTTTGGGAGCTGTTGATAGGCTTACTGCTTGCTTTGATGGAGATTGTTGTCTAGCTCAGTTTGGAGCACTGATCACATTCTGCTGATCTTGACTAAATTATCGAAAACTAAATAGATCCTTTACTGTCAAATTCCAGATGTTGAGGAAGTTGTGTTAATGTAAAAGTAGTCATATACTCTGTCATTCAGTCCTGTCTTTGGCACCTTTTCTCATCAGTCTCTTGTTTCCTATCAGTTTTATTTGTACACATGCTAAATATTTTTCTTTGTGGCTAAAACTAATCTGGATTTTCTAATTTATGACATTCTTTTTACTATTCTTCCTTTTTGTCATGCTGCCACAAATCTGCAGAGTGATCTGCTATTATTGTTAAATCATGTTTGGTAGAGAGTAATAGAGCATTAATCGACATTTGATGAAATACTCTGATGGCACAACCAAGACAGCAAAAGTAGCTTGTGCAGGTATGAGAGTATTGCCTGCTGGGATGGATCTCTTTCCTCTTCCCCCCGCTCTGCTTTTCTGGGTGTTACTGCATTTGCTACACCTAGGGGGCAGTGTTGTCTTTTCTTGTCTCAAGTCAAAACTTCTGTTGCAGTTGCATACAAGGATGTGGCTGAATTTCATTTCCGTCTTACAATCGTTGTTGCCCCTTTCTGTTAGGGTTAGAGACAAATCTCCCTAACAGAAAGATGTCGGAAGAGGGGGAGTCCCACCCTACTGAGGTGAGATGTGAAAACGGCCAAAAGAAGAAAACAGGGATGTATGTCCGTTCTTTACTGCTGTCACACGGCATGGGTATGACATAAACTAAGATAAGAGATAACCCTCTGGTAGCTGTATCTCATCTATCATCTACTTTCAGTGGGATTTGCATTTTTCTTAAAATGCTAAACTTGGAAGTTGCAGGCTGGGAAATGATACCGTGCAACTTTCTGAAAAGTCTAGGAACACAATTGTGTTTGTGTGTGTGTGTCATTTAAGCCGTGAATTGCTTCAGTCCTAACTTACCCTAGAGAGAGCAAGATGAAGGTCCAAGAACTGTCTCACCATCTTTAATCATAGCAACAACCATTATGACTGCTGGAACAGAACTGATCAGAAAACAGCAGCTTGCTATCTGTGCCCTGCAGTGGCTCCGCTGTGGATACCATTACATGATAAACACCTTTCACTATCAGGGCCCAGTAGAGTGCAGTGCTTGGAGTCCAAGAAAGTTGAATTTAGAAATAGCAACAGTAAACTTGTTGGGTTTATTCTTTAACTTAAATGTGCACAGTTCTTTTTTGTGACCCTTAAATAAATAGATTTAATACTAATCTTTCTTAACTTAAGGCTTTGATTGTGAATGCATTTAACACATCAAACATTTGCTGCTCCGAAGACTAAGCAGGCATCCGATAAAAAAGACCTTAATGATCGAGCCTGCTAAACTGGTGGGGTGACATAAAGCCACAGATTATTGACCTGAAATTGGCCATTTCGAAATATGGTTATTACATGAGCATGCATATTCGATCACAGCCTGAGAGAAGCCAGCACTTAAGTGTGATTGGTTCTTCAACTTTGCCTACTGAGGAGACCATTTTACTATTCTGACTGGTCTAGCTCACAGCAGGCTCAAGACCTCGCACAAATGAATAGAGGCAAATGTCAGTGATGTGTTGCTTACCTGCTGGGAAAACAACTTCCACCATCAGCAATTCTACTTGGCTGTACTTGTACCCACTGTGAAATTAACAATGCATTCAATTTCTATCAGAAAAAGAAAATGATCCCTGCTGTCCATGTGTTAAGAGTGCACAAATTTTGCAAAGGTGTGCAAAGAAACAAAAAAAACTGAATTTGAGGGGAAACTGGCCTTTTTATTAAGTTTAAGATCAAGTTTTTGATTGATGAACTTGAGAAATAATCATGTATTATCCGTCTTACCTGCTGCGAGTAGTATCAAGCTCTTTAATCCACGCTTGTGTTGCCTGCAGCTGTATGAATCACAGCTCTTGCACTTGTTATGGCTCATAGCCCTCTTGCATATCGATGATGTCATCACTCTGCAGATACTGTGGACAGTGACTTTGCAGTTTTTTTTTGCATGATCGTCTAACATCTTGTCAAAAACATGTAATCTGGACTGCTTCATGCAGGAAGGCAGCCTTCTTTCTTTTATGTAAGGCTCCATCTAATATCTTTCTTGTACATGAAACGCTCAGACTTTCAAAGGGATGACTTGCTCATGCTTATTCTTTAGTCCTCAAAGACAAATCGGGTCTAAGCTGAGTAGAAACTGAAATTAGCATTTACCACTGAAGTTATTACATTAACAGAAAATACTAAGATTTGACTTAGTACACAGATACCAAGATACTAAGCTTCGATAATCAACAGTCTTTTTTAATTTTATTTTGTGTCTAAATCATGTATGATTCAAGTGATAGCCAGCTTTCTTGAAATAAAAATTTGAATTACATTTACACAATGGTAATTTTAATCAAGGTGTTTAAAGTGTTTTGCACTCATGGTAAAATAAAAATGTAAAAGAAAATACACTTATCATCTAGAGCTATTATCATCTTCATCATCTAGAGCTATTATCATCTTTATTCCAAAGTTTAGTGAAATGGTGTCAGAGGATGTTTGTGGAAGTCAGCCTATGTATTGCCACAAATTAGAGATTTTCCAAAGACTTTATGTCTCTGAAAAATGACAGCCTCTTGCCTGCATGTCAGTTAACTGCAGTCTTTGTTGTTATTTGATTACAACTTATCTATAAAACAGTTTGTGTAGGGGCTAGTAAAAATTTGACTTTGCGCAGGTCAAAAAAAAAGATTAATGTTGAACCCTGTAGTTGCCAGAGTTGTGTGGCATCGACTGGCTAATGAAGGAGTCAGACTTGAACCCCTTAAAGTTATAATGTTGGTTTGAGCCACATGAACATAAAGAAACTCAGCCACGGGCTGTGTGCTGTTGCAAAAAGTGCCATTTTTCTGTAGAAGGTTTGTTCTTCAGCTTTTCTTACATCTCTCTCCCCTTTCTCTGCCTTTGTCTCAGTGTTTTTTTTCCTTTCTGTCCCTATTGCAGGCTCTAGTGAACACAAACAGCTTTTGCCAAGGGATTTGTGGATGTGTATGAATCGAGACTGAGACTTGGGAGCACTGGGCGTGCCTTTTGTTAATAGAATACGCATGGTTGGGTTTCCCTGGGGCTGTTAACGATGAGAGGAGAATGAAAATGTTAATGTTTGTGGAGCTGTCGTGGATTCTCAAAGACCTCTTCAATTTACTTGCGTACCCAACAACAGTCCATAGGAGCAAAATGAATTGCTTTAGAGGTAGACGACCTACATTTCATCCCACATTTAATTGCTTCAGCTACAAAACTAAGTCACATCATTCCCAGAAGTTACAGCATTTCAGTAAACTTTTTTAAGTCTATTTATGATTGAAAGTGATGAAACAAGTTGCTATGGTAGAAGAGCGATTATGTGTATGTGCTACATTTCTCTTGTATAGATGTAGGATAGCAACTTTATTTACTCCGGAAATTGTTTGATAAGTGCAGATAGTTTTTTTTTTTTTTTAGAAATGCCATTTCACACTCAGTTACCCACAACTTGGACCTGACCAGCTTCACCAGACCAGATCAGACATGAGTGCATTTAGGAGAGGCATTTCCTCAGTAGTGTGTGAGTGAGCATATTTCCAGGTCAGCCTTTTCACCAGTTTGGTCAATTGGCCTGTCTTTCTTTGTCTTCAGTGCCAAAATAATGTTTTTGACTTCTGCATTCATAATTTTACTTTACGGTGTACAACCCAGACTCTGAGGAAGTTGGAATGTTGTGTGAAACGAAAATAAAACAGATAATTGTGATAGTTTGCTGATCCTTTTTTAAAAACATTTAATTAAAGACAGTAAAAAGACCATATTTTTATTTTTTCACCCTTCAACTTAATTAAGATTTATAAAAACACAACTAGAAATAAGAAAGCTTTGGTTTAAAGCATTTTTCTGTTTTATGGAGGGAGATAACCCATGTCATAACCTACACTAGCTGGGTTTACATGGAGCCTAATATTCCGATTAGAATCGGGTTAGAAGCCCAAACCGAATAAAAATGTTCC
>JAPZDY010000016.1:7599411-7617741 GCA_029783645.1 Ctenochaetus hawaiiensis
AGTTGACCTGAACTCTTCAATCGGAATGATTTCAATCAGAATGAAAAAAAGTCTGCATGTAAACGTGGCTACTGATAAAGCAAGTAAGAAACAGAAACCACTTACATAAATATTTACTTACTGACTTTTAACAGTATTATCATATGTAAATGACTAACACAATGTCATTTTTACATTTTGAAAAAAATATTAAGGTAATTGTAAATATTGCTACATTGCAGCACTGCTCGACATTGCAACTGGCTAGCAGATGATGGTATCATGATTAGAGTTAAAAGAGACATCCTTGAAATGCTTAGTTGTTGTTTACAAGTATGGATTGGGCGAGGTTCACCACTTTGTTTAACACATGATTATATGAGGGATAATACAAAATTTCGTAAAAACGTTGTCGGTAAACACACTTTGTTTGCAAATGATTGCATGCTGTTTTTTATTTACTTTTCACACAGCCATCCAACATTTTGGAATCAGGTTGATATAAAATATCAAAAGTGGCCTGGACAGATATGCAAGCGGATGTTGGGTTCCTCAATATTTAGTGCTTGCTGTAAGTAAACATGTCACATCAGGAAGTATTAACTTTGACCACCAGAGCTGGGTATTGTGGTAAACAGTGGCCACTGTTTAATGACCGTGTCAGGCTGCCAAAAACCACAAATCAGCACAAAGCCAAAACTGACAGTTGTTTTCACTGGGATTCAATGGGGCTGCATCATTATGATTTTTTTTCTGGCACAGTTGGTTGTGCATTCACTGTGTTTTCTTTTCTTTACTTCGGCAAGTGGAGAGGCCGAAAAGGGGAAGGTACTGTGATGCGATTTAGGTTGAAGAAAGTGGAGGTCCATATGTGTCTCCTGAGGCAGAAACTAACCACTATCTCTGTATTTTTGCTGAGGGGAACAAATAGACAAACAAAGTTAGAGGTTTGTTGTTGAAGAATGTTGTGCTCTGAGGCTGCCCACATGTGTCCTTTCTAGAGGCAAGCTGTCTTAACTGAATCCTGCCTGTGAATAATCCCACAGTCAAAATGTCAAGGTTTGAACCACACCACAATGCAGTTTGGTTAATTTGCAGTATGAATCATCTTTCCCGATACAAAACTCAAGAAAACATGTATTTAAAAACGCACTACTCAATGTCGTCATAGACATCCAACTGATGTCTTTTGCGCACTCTTCTGGTTAAGCTTACTTATTGAAGCTTTATTTTATCCACATTAGAGAAGATATGTTCTGTGGTTCCTCTAAACTCCCCCTTTCCTTCAGCAAGTGTCAGAGGCAGTTCATATTGGTGTGGCAGAAATGGGATAAAGTATTTCAGCAAGTATCCATCCTGACAGTCCATAGATCAGAGAGGGAGGGAGCACTTCAATGCGTGTTCAACAGAGTGAGCGGCAGTGTCACAAAGGACGTTTTCCATGCTCCCTCCTCTTTTCACCTCAATTTATTACTGTTGAAGTTTTTTTTTTTTTATCAGCAAACGCCCTAAAAAATAGCAGTATAGGTCTTTAAGCATTTTTTTAAAACTGCAGTTTGTTCTTACCCCCAAATGGTCTACCTTTGTTTTCTTTTGTGTGAAGGCAGCATGTTCATATGATATGAAACATCAACTAAGTTGAAATGCACATTAATGTTTTACTGTTAATTTGAATATGACCAAATTTTGAACTTTTTATGAGTCCAGTAGGTGCTCAGAGTAAAGCCATATTCCAAATGTAGTATTTTTTTCATAAGGTAATATGAGATATGAGTGACCATAATTTCCGGACTATAAGCCGCTACTTTTCCCGACGCTTTGAACCTTCTGGCTTGAACTATGATGCAGCTAATTTATGGACGAATATAAACGAATAATAATGAGAACGTGTGTGACGAAGTAAGCTTAAGTGTTAAGTTTTAGTTGTTAAATTTAGTGGGCGCGGCTTATATACAGGTGCGGCTTATAGTCCGAAAAGAACAGTATTCAAGTTTTAAGAGCAATTTTGAAACATGAGTCTTACTTTGGGTTTGGGTCGCAATAGTTTGCCCTATATGGCCACTTGATTGTTAACTGTCAACTCTTTGTGTGGCCTCGACAGCAGCTTGCAAGCCTGGGAAAAAGATTCATGCACAGAAGAAAAGTCAACCTTTCTGGCAGAAACACACAAACTTTTAAAGGCATACAATGAAGGAAGTGTCTGTTAGTGTTTGTTAATATGCAGGAAGTGTTATCAGGCAAGAAGAAAGCCATTATTCCAATGAATATAATGTTTTTTCCTGATTGTTTCATAGTGTTAAAGCTCTAAAGCACAAAGAAACACACAGACAACTTTGCACAACACTTTAGGAAGGGGCTGCTTTGCTGGACTTTGAGTGGTTTCAGATCCTCATCCTGTCCGCTGTGGCTCTCTGCTCTGCTTGTGTGTTTCAAAAAGACAAACTGACTCCATAGGAGCAGCACACAACAGAGAAGAGGGACCAAGAGGCAGGGCAAACACTGGAGCACATAAAAATACAGCAATGTAACACTTCACTACGGGCCCTACCCTTACACTCCGTATGCTGCTATTGGCCAGGAATGTACTGGCCAAAGATTGTAGCACCAGAATGTCCAAGAGGGTTGTTCACTGAGTGAAAAAGAGAGGCTGTGGATAGTATTGTGAGCGTGCATGGCTGCCTATAAATCTGAATAGTGTTGGAGTATCATTTTCATTAGCCATGTAGAATACAAGTAGGTGTATTGTCTTTTTTAAAACAAGGGCACACTGTGGAATATTTTATTCACGTTAGAATGTATTTCATTTTTGATTCAGTTAGCTTGTCTGGTAATTTCAGAAATACTTGTTATGCCTAATAGAGTCATATTTATACATTTGAATTTTCCACACTTGACTTAAGGGATATCATTTTACTATTAAAGACCAGCTTGAAATGTGGTAAGAAATAATAATAATAATTATATTTAAAAAAACAGGTTGGTGCTGTTGGTAGTATTCCATCATAAAAATGCACAAAATCATGTCAGTCAGGATTTAATCCAGTGGTAACTTTCCCGACATTGGAACGATGTCTCGTTTAAGTGTTGTTTTTGTTTAAAGAACACACTATAAGTCTGCGGGCATTGGAACAGTGGAACTATGAGCTGCCAGATATAACTGACCTGCTGGCCACATACACCATTGAAGCTTCCAAACCTCAGGCAAGGCTCGCCAAGCAACCCACAAGAACTACTAGACTGCTCTCTAATGACCGGACAGATCTGTTATTTATCATACGTGCAAGCAGTTCCCACGATTTAGACCTAAGATCCATAATTACATTAACTATGTGTGGGGTAAATGAGAAGAGTTGCATTTTGACTCTCTTTTTGGGTGTGCCCTTTTGTCCGTGCTGTGCTTTGTTGAGTGGTAAAGTGCGTCCATTATTATAGTCAATACAAAACACAGTGCTTTGACACGAACAGGCCTTTACACATGTTGTGTGCTCTTTTGCGTAGGTTTTTTTGAAGTCTTGTTGATTTGGAGGAGATAATGAATCTCTCCACAGTGAATTCCTGATACCATGTAGCTTGTCCACGCCAAGTAGTCCATATGGGATCTGTCATTAGATACTGCTCAAGAAAATGAAAAACCAACATCTGACTGAAAAAACATAACTCAATCATTTTTCTGCTAGAGCCAACACCTGCACTGTTTTAAAGAGTAATACCATTAGAAAGAAAAAACAGTAAGTCTCAACCTAAATGTTCCTTTCAAGAAGCACATAAAAGGGTTACCCAAATTAAAATGTTCAAGGCAAATTGTGACATTTCATAAAAACTGAATCTTTCATTGTCACAACACTATCTTTTTGTATGTTGGTGATAAATAGTCAAGTTTGCCAGTATAAAAAGCTCCAAGAGCTCTGAGTAGGATGACTTAAAAAAATGATTAAAATATGTTGAGTACAGTAGCTTCTACGGGCGTTACGGTCCTTTTTCCTGACATTAAAATGTGTAGCAGGCTCTTACAGAGGGCTTCCTCATTTTTAGGTGATGATGTAAATTATCATGTTACCCCTTCCTTTCACTCACTCTAAATGTTTTCCTCATGTAGTTCCACAAACAATAAATCAGTGGGGGTGGGCTGATGTTCCTTGGCCCCTGTTTTCTCTCGTGCTCTCATATATTGACACACACAAACACGCACACAGCGCAGACACAGACAATAATCCTCTTAAACTGCTTTTTAAGCAACCATTTGTCATCTGGCTGTTGCATCCTGGGAAAATTGCAGTCTTACAGGGGGAGAAGGATGTAGAGAATGACAGTGATAGCAAACACAGTCACGTAACCACTTTTTGTAAATGGCCACTTTTCAGAGTTGCTAAAAAGAATCCAATATTCCAAGACACACAATGGCAGCAAAAATCTACCCTCACAGGTTTCTTCCCTATTGCCACTTAATGTGCTATAAATTCTTTTAAGTTTTAATATCTACCTAACCCAGATTGAATTCACCATCATTATTCTACGATTTAGGGACATGAGATTAAAATTTGGTGGATTTGTTTATTTTTTAGACAAAAACAGCAAACTCGCTGCACAGACACACATAACAATTCCCAGTCAAAATCATTGGGGTTAAAGTGTGCACAGATTAACTGCTGTAGAATAACCATCTTAAATGCAAATGACAATGAGCAAGAGAGACTGGATATGGCATAACAAGAAAATTTTAGCAGGTGTTTACTAAGACAGAGCAGGTCTAATCGATTGTTTTTAGCCCAATACACACAGATAAGGTTGACTGGAATTTCTTCCATTTGTGTAGGACACTGAGATCTTCTAACATATGTGGAAAGCAACAATTGAATCTCAGGTTTGATTGTTTAGTGCTATTTTAACCTTTTTTAAAAGTTAATATTGTCTCCCTGCATGCAGCTTTGTTGAAGCTTGAAAAGCATTATGCAGCATAAAGCTTCAGTTAAGGGGCATTCAGCAAACTGAGTTGGTTTGCACAACTATTGATGCTCTCGAGAGAAAGAATAGCCCTTCTGTCCCTGTTTTATTGCAATGCCAATGCTATTTTTTTTTAATCACCCAACTTCTTTACTGATAAGAATAATCTTAAAAAAACAGCAGAGTGAGTTGTGACTTAACTCAATTTATATGTAAATGTAATATTTCCTGTGTAATGAGCTTATTGTATTATGTCAGCATTGGCTGGTTTTGTTTTTGGTCATTCAGAATGACAAATGCAATCAACATCATTACCTTGTATTCATTTCTTTAAGACAGACAGATGTGCATTGTGCATACTATACACTGTGTCGCCTGTGATGAACAATGCATTGCCAAACAATAGAATACAAGTAAGCATGAAGAGAATACCAAGGCACTTCAGTGGATATAAAATGAGAGAGTTTGCGCATACGTGTTTTACTTTTCAGTATTTTGATCCTACTGTCATTCAACATCACAAACATTCAGCCAAAGTAGATGAACTGACACTGTTAAAATTTGACATTGATGTGACGTGTGCTTATATCATATTGCACAATGCCTAAGTGGTCCATGACATTTGGTAAAGTCTAAATAGTGTATTTGGCACTAAGTGTTTAATTAACACTCAATTATCATGTGTATAATCATGTTACATATGTACGAATATCTAACGCTTTGAAGGAAATTACATCATTAATTTTTTCTTTTCCAATAAAGATATAGAATTGAAATTTAGTGACTTAATGCTCGCACATGTAGTGAAATAATTGTCGCATCTGTTGTTTGGTGTTGATATCAGAAAAACTTAGAAAAATGTAGGCTGTGGTCATGAGGCTAACACTGGGTCAATATTTCAGTCTGCATTCTCCTCCACTTCTGCTGCCTGCATGCTCCGCCCAAGACGTTGTGATTGGTTTATTTGTATGTCTTTAAGTGTTTTTCGCCCAATAGCAAAATGATAATGTCTTCAGCCAGACCTTTATTTAGTGGACTGAGTGCATGCTTTGGCCAGAGAACAGTACATTCTATGTGTTAGATTAGCCTTACAAATGAACCAGAAATTGAATAAATAACTTGAATCTTGGCAAACAGTCCTTGTTGAAATCATTAAATATTTAATAATAGTGGCACTATAATACTGTGTATTAACAGATCAGACTGGGATGTCTGTTTAGTGATGTAACCTTTTAACAAAGAAATGGCTTTTTGGCTACAAAAGCTGCTTGTGCTAATGCCAGTGGCCGTCCCTTGTACTTTTTAGTTGCACAGGTTTTAAAGTCTGACAATATTAAACACACACACACAAAAAAAGAAAGATGATTCTCAGACAAATTTTGTGTCTGGTGTCTTTTTTCTGTCTTGTCTAAACAGATTAATGGATGACAATAAAACTGGAGATAAACACATCCTTGAAAAATGTAAGTCACAATAAATCTAAAAATGTGTATTACTCCTGTGTGATCAGATTTGACTGAGTTACTTTGCAGGGAAAAAGGAGCTTTTGTACTTTAATTGCCATTATAAGTTGTGCATTAGAGCCACAGTTTCGCCTCTAACTGCTGACTGTGATGATAAACAGGCCAAATCAGCAGGTCAGACAACAATAACTAACATAATGTTGTTTTTTGAAAAATCGGCAGATTGCAACACTTGCAATGGTATAGATGTGCATACATAAATATTGCCCTGCTTTTTTTTCACATTTACTTTCCTGCTGCCCTGGCTGGTCTTTCCAATGACATATGACAAGGGGAAAATATTTTGCTATCCACTTTGTGAGAGATTTCCTTAAAGGCATAGCTTGTGTGAGAGAATCTGAGCATTATGTCATAGCATAACTGCATTTTACCCCAAAACCACTTTCTCAAACTCTGAACCCAACCACTCTGTAAGCTGTGATTCACTCCTTCCTTGAGCTTTTGTCTTTGTTACTCCAGTCACGAAACAATAACATCCGTGACAAAAACTGGCATGTTGGGTTGCAAAATGAAAACCTAAACAGTTTACAGAGGCTCATTCAGTTGTTTTCAACAGCAGTGACATGTTAGAGGCTTTGTCTGTGTCTGCCAGCAATACTGTAAACAGTTGTAACTGATTTAAGAGAGACTTTTTAGGGTCCTAGACTTACCTTATCTTCTGGTAGCACTGATGCTGCCTGTTGAAAATTTTTGGAGCATCTGCATAAATTGTAGGAGCAATGTTTATATAGTCATAAAGTGCATCACATTCATTTTTTTATATATCAAGTAATTACTGATGAATGCTCAAAAATAATTAGAGTAAATGAACTTGTGCCATGTAATTTTAAAGTACAAACTCTCAAAGTAAAGTCAAATAATTCCCCATTACTTTTTAAAGGATACTACAGAACCACTTAACACCAGATATGCAAAACCCATAATTAATACAAAGACTAAACCCATGTAAAACTATAGTGTTTGACTCTTTCTTACTGGGATACAGGCTATATGTGTAGCAGAGGTCAGCTGATTTTTAAAAGCCCATTAAATAAAGATAGTTTGAAAAAGGAAAAATGCTGGTAAGAAATCAACTGATTGTCTTAGATTTAAACTCTGATATTAAAGGAAGCATTGCTGAAAGAGGTAGAGGAAGAGGGCGAGAGGCTAAAATAGCACTGGAAAGCGAGAGTAAGGCAGGAAGAGCAGTGGATGGACATACTGGGTCAACAAACCCTTAGTTGCCTCTTCACCTGACACACTGACAAGATACAGACAGCATGGAGGAGGCAGTGGATGGAGGGTTGGAGGGATAGCAGTCAGAGGAAAGGAAAGGAAGCCCAGGCCAGGCCCTGATAACGGAGAGCTGTCGGGGCTCAGGAGAGGAGTGGGAGACATTAGCCAAATCCGGACGGATCACAAGCCTCTGGATGCAATCCAGTTTTGCGGGGCTGCGATAAGGAGGCTGATTATGTGTCACCCATCAATTCGCCCGCCTCCCGTTGCTGTCTCCCTAGCCATAAATCCACTCATGACAAGCTCTGCTCTTCGGCAGTCACCCCTCTCCACTTTCTCCCTCTCGCCTTCCCTCTGCTCACTTCTGTCTGCACTATCCTCTCAGTGGTTCGCTGCAGAGAGAAAGTGAAGAAGGGGATTAAGCAAGTGTGGAAGTGCCTGCAAGCATTGGGTCCTAAGTAATAGAGATTTAATTGATAGATCCTTTCTGAGGGAGTCAGGCTGGAATGTAGATGATTGATCAATTAATCCGTTAATCAGTTCTATATATCTATCTGTCTATCTGTCTGTCTGTCTGTCTGTCTGTCTGTCTGTCTGTCTGTCCATTTCTGCCTCTCTCTCTCTAGGTGGACGGATGGATGGACAAAGAGAAAGTATATATATCTGATCCAATATAATCATGAGGAAATTGGTCTGGACCACATTTATAAACTAACTAAATTAAGTCCCTCTTTGCCTCTTAACTATATCAAGTTACAAATGCTCAACAGACAATCTGCTGTTCCCCAATACCAATTATATAAATAATTAGTCTTCATATAATTAAACTTTTCTTTTTTCATTGGGGGTTTTCAATTGTAAAGGTAAGAATGTGAGTTGTATTGCATACAACTTCTTGCAGAAATATCAATGTCAACATAATATTTTCTTCCATGCGCGCACAAAGTTTTCCTTAAATAGTCATTTCAAAGTGGCATCCACAAATTATGGCGAGTTAAATGCTTTAAGCACTTATTAATTACATTAGGAAACCAAATTGGGCAGCCGAGGTTTGATTTATTACTCAGCTAACTAGTTTTGTCACTCTGGGAATATGCAGATGGGGGCGGATGCTAGGATGTTCACAGAGAGAAAGATGGAGAGAGACAGCATGGCCAAACTTGGCCTGACCCTTATGAACATCTCCCTGCTAACCTGCAGCTAAAGTTAAAGAGTCTTCTTGACCCCCTCAGGGTGAAGATGAACATATTCCAAAATGTATAACAGCAGAACGATGAGTAATGCATACTTTGGCACATGTGGGTCACTTAGTTGGTCCTCTTTCATAATTTAACAGGCCTGTAGCACTCCATTCTTGACAGACTGTTTCATGAAATTTCAGTAATTATTTGTAGTAAATGAGTAAAAGGGCTTCATAATTTCAGTTTTTTGTATTTAAGGTTAACAGTAAAAAAGTTGTCGTCAAAAGCCAGTAAGAGTCAAGGGCATATTCTAACCAACAAACCAGTGATGGCATGATAAAATGAGTATCCAAGCATTTAATAAAACTTTTTTCATTAGTAGTTAAAAAAGTGTGACTCATCTAAATTCAAATTCTATTGCAAATTTCATTAAATTACCTTGAACTAGTACTATTATGTGATGTGATGGTGTGTGGTATCATGCGCAAATATATGTCCCTCTAACTAAGAACGTCTTTGTTTTTGGGGATAAGTTTATGTAAATGGCAATTCCCACCATGGTCCCAAGTTCTATTGCTAGACTTAATGACTGGTTAGGACATTTTTTGCTGTGAGGTAAAACCAGGGAGCAGTTTTCTATCTTTTTGATGCTCCTTCTAGCTGGTGACTGACAGATGAGCAGATTCTATCGGTAATAACTTCGTTTGATGTGTCCTTGAAGTCACAGTCTGCCTTTCTGTCATTTAAAGGGACGTTTGTGCAAGCTATTAATTGACTGGAGGTGTTTCTCAAGAAGACAGTAACCTTTCCTTACCTTCCTCTCTTTATGAATGAAACAGATTAATTTGTGAACATGTCAAACGCTCTGAATGAATATTGTCAGAACTGTTAAAAAACTTGAGATGGTTGTGTGTAACAAGTCCAAAAGCTCAGTTTGAATCACTGTTTAAAGTTCAAAACTTGGAAGACTGAAGAAAGTTAGTGACCATCTTTTTACTCACAAAGAATGTACATAGTTTTCTCAATAACATGACCATTATTTCATGTAACCTAATAGGGCCAAAAGAGAGGTTACTTATTTGTCTATATTCATGCTGTATTGTTGCCAAATATTCAAATTGCTGCAATGTTTCTCTGCTAAATGTTACATATAAATACCAGCTCAAAACTCACAACCTCCTCTCAGAGGGTCACTTATTTGCCATGAGAATCACTCAAATATCATAAATTTAATGTCTAATTTATTTTTCCCTTTCTGGTGACCATACATTTATCTTTTTTTATTTTGTGTATATATATATATGCCTTTATTAACATAATTCTTCGAATACGAGTTCATAAATAAGTCTGCTCTGGAAAATTGATCTTATTGCCTTTTTTTTAATTTTCAGTTAGCTTAGCTGCCCTTCAGTGAATTTGGTGATGATACATATAGAGCTCAAAGGTGAGGACTTGGCTCGTACCTCTCTGCTCAAAAAACTTTCTGTAATTATTGTGTTATGATCAGTGGTATCTAAAGTAGAAGTGCAAAATGCATCCTAATATGCAAGGATTATTCAGCTTCTGATGGAGGCAAGAAACTTCAACCTGCATGCTGTAGGATATGGATTTTCACAGTTTGCTAAGAAACCTCTTAAGTGATGTTTTTTTTCTTCTCTGCTAACCTTCTGGTTCATAACTTTAGTCTATAAGAATATTGCAAACAATCATCTTTCCTCCATAGGAGTGTGGTTAGGACTGTAATATGACTTTGCAGACACTACTGTTGGTGCCATATTGAGATTCAATTTTCCATTTTCTTCTTTTTTCCTAATCCAATTTACGCAAAAGGTTACAGTGAAAGAGTTGTACAGCGGGGCTTTGTTTAGTGACTGTCATTTTGTTTTCAAGGAAAATGGAGGGAATTTCAGTAACTTCTATCAGGAGCTGCAGAGTACATGAAGTGAAAAAAAATCAGTCTTTAAATAGAAGATATAGAATTTGGTTAAAAATAATATCCATTTCAGCAGCATGCAAAAACACGACAGTTTTGTTTTATTCATTGTTATGTGTATAAAAATGATAAAAGAACCATAACATCAGTTCTGTGGTGCGGCCAGCGTGTTAGCACACCCTCAAAATGTCAATAAGTGAGTATTCTTGCCTCACATATAAAAGTCAATTTGTTGAGTTATTACTGGTCTTTCCATGCCAACGGTGCTCAAACACTAATTTCACATTTCATGTCATTAAGGACTGAGGAAAAAAGCAAGAAAATCAAACTGGTTGTCATAAGTGCTACATCAATTCAGTGACTGTCCCACATTCATCCTTTGTTGTGTTATGTGGTCAATTGAAGATCCAGCTAAACATCAGTAATTAATTAACAATGTGTCAACATAAAGTGTTTAAAAACTGACAGTTTTTTATTTTTGTGTGTGTGTGTGTGTGTTTGTTTTTTTCATATTATGCCATGTGTAGCAAACACAGGGCTTTTGCAAGAAATATTGTAGTGTCTGTGTGTGCTCCAAGTATTAGAAAGTGGCATGTGAGTTTCTGAAAGTGGAAAGCTCAGTAACCAGACTAATACTTGGGTTGTTGATATCGCATTAGTAATTTGTTGATTAGTTTTCTGATTAATCTGTTTATCCTTCAGTCTTTAAATTGGTCAGTTTTCCGAAGCCCAATGTAAAAAGACTTCACATGGGTTGTTTTATTCCACCAATAGTTCAAACCCAAAAGACATAATGCCAGCTAGACCTTTAAATTTGTCATACTATCTCCAAAAATGAATTCTTGCACTGTTTTTTTCTAGATTTGCTTTGATAAATGGCTGTTGAGCTCTGCCCATTTCTCTCTTTTTAAATGCTGCTTTCTACAAAGCCCCCCAGTCATTTCTGCCCTGTCTAATAACTCTTCCCATGTTTAAGCAAAGCGTGTGCCTTGCTCTCAAATCACACATCAGGGGATGCTGAAGTGAGTTGAATGTCACAGTGCATTTATCTTCTTCTTGCCCCACGACCAAACCATCTATGCTGGGACCATTATTTAACCTAAGAGAGGTCAAATCCTCCCTGTAAGGCTTGAACAGAGCATGAATTAAACTAAATAGTGTATCCATCCATTAAAGTAGCCATTGGCTGCTTTCAAAGCTCTTGGAGCACTACCATCCTGCTTTGCTTTATGGGTGTCACAAACCAAATGGCCTGACGGAGGGTGTGCCTGACGGCATGTGATTCCCTCACCTGCTGGAGGAGGGGTTGAAGGGCAAGAGGAGGATAGGGGGCTGGGATGCTGCTAGGTCAGCACTTGGCGTGCTATGAGGGGGGTAATGAGCCTTAGAGAAAGATCTTTCCCTCTTTCGCTCTGCAGTCTGTGCTTTATTTTATATTTGGAGAGATCATCTGCTTGTGCCGACTTCTCTCTTTCCTGTGCTCTGTGTTTTTAACTTACTGTCATCCTAACAATTTTTCTTACAGTTTCTCTGCTGTTTTGCAAGACTCACAGGCTAACAATATCTATCCTTATGGCATTTAGCTGATGATATTATACATAGACTAACTTAAAAGAAATAAAACAGCTAAAAAAAATAAAGCCTGGAGCAATAAAGCTCATCAATAGTAAGCAATAGTTTTCCCCTAAGAATCAAAGACAAAAACTCCTCATAACCTCAAAATGAGCATAATTGAAAAAAAATGCACTTTAGCAAGAGGCTTGGAATTGTAAAAAGTTCTCAGTATATTAAAAAGATAGCATTGTTATGACGACAGTAAAAACATGGTTGCAATTTGAGCATTGAAGACAACAAAGCAGGACTTTTTCTCATTCCGTCTTGAGTTTAGTCAATAGACTGGAGTCGACTTCACATGAAGCAATGGAGCAGCCTGAGAAATTAAAGGGTTGCATCTCATTGTTCCTTTATCAACATTAGACTGGCTTTCATTGTTAAAAATTCAACAGGCCTCTAACATAATCTATGTGAAACATTCTCCTGCATTTTGGCTTTCCAGTAAAAGAATTGGGCTGCAGGCTAGCTGTTTGCAGCCAATTGGACAGCTAAATTTGGATTTACTCAACAATGGAACCAAGATCCACAGCTGTATGGCCGTATTGCAGAGTCGACATGCAAGACATGGCTTAGTTCATATTCCTCATCCATCTGTGATGTACAAATTAGGCTTCAGTTTTCTGAAATTCAAAAATCCAAGGACTTAGTTCATACAGACAGTTTGTTAAAATGTTCCACACACTGATTAGTATTTAATGACCCTGAAATTGTTCTTGCCTGATCTAATGCGGGTAGTTAAAGCTGATCTACATTTTGTGTTAAAAAAATTAATGGCAGTTTGCTTAACCTTTGTCAGCATCAAGACAATGCAACATTTGCAAATCTTGACTTCCTGTGAGTCTGTAATATGAAGCAATATTGTATTATTCACAGCAAAATTTCCTTGTGAAATAATTTTCAACATTAAGCATGAAAAACTCTTTTGATTATGTGTTGGTATGTGCATTTGTATTTGTGTTGTCCAATCCAATTACTTATTACTCATGAGCTTCTTAAATGCCATTGCTAACAACTTAAAAGAAATAAGTGCTTAGCTCTGCTTCACTGGATTACAAGCAGTGACTGAGCCAGTGACACTAAGGCATCATCCATTTAGACCTGCCAGAGTAAGCTGTCACAATGGATCTCGGATCTGTCAACCAAAAGCCCAGCTAATGTCTGGGGATATAAAAATTTTAAAAAACCCACCAAATAACACAACTGCCATGCAATGGTCAAAGCAGATTACGCCCTCTCCAATCAGCACCGCTACCACCACCAATTTGAAAGCAGATCCTCGGAAAATGCTTTGTGGCATGGTCAGCTGTTTTTAAACCTGACATGTGGGGCTGTTAACAGAGGTTGAAGGGGATCTTCTTGGTCCCTTTGGCATGATGGATTTTATAGCGAGTGCTTTGCAAGAATATAATTTCATATATATCTTTGTCAGTGACCTATGAAGGTCCAACTTGGCTTAACAATGATCTACGCATGATTTGATTCAGATGCAAGTAGAGAGAGGCGTGGGTATAGAGGTGTATGTGAATCAATAACATCACCAGGGAAATCAATCATAAACAGTGGCTGAACAGAGGGGAATTTATAGATTTATCGATTGCTTTGCAACAGCACTATTCTTTGAATGCACAGTAAAAGAACCTGGTTAGGTGCTTTGTGTCAACACTGAAGACCGCATTGAAAAAAAAAAAAATGGGAGTAAATGCCATATTGGCATATGTATGTCAGCTTCCCCAAATGCATTTTTGGCTTTGCATCTGCTCAACAACAGAGTAAGATCTGGCAACCTTCCATCCTGCAAATGGTCCTATTATTTTTGCTTTGCACCCTCCGGTTACTCTGAATAAGCAGAATTTATCTATGTCAAACAGACTTGTCTGTGTTGTTCCCTATTTTACCTCTTTGCTTGTTGGAGCTATACGACCACTGCCACCCACATAAACAGACACACAACCCATCAGCCCCAGCTCTTTTAAAACTTTTCTCTCGTTAAATGTCTGTCTTGACTCTGTTATTTACATTTTTGTAGTCTTTAACCTTTAGCTTTTTCTACCTGAAACCTATGTAAAATGTCTTTATTTTTGGACATAGTTATCTTGTTAAACAAGGGTGTATTTGGTTATACCTTAATGCATAGTTAGATTTTATTTTTTAGAGGTCTTCAGAGGTGAGCCTTAAGCCCTGGAATTACCAGGATATTTGGGATACATGGTAACAATGTGCGTAGAATGTATATGCAACCTTTTTTTACACTCCTTTTGAATGCTAAATCACAGCTACATTATATACTGCAACAGCATTATGATACACAGTTACCTGCAGCACAACATAGAGCATATCTCTATGACAAAACAGTACATACTGTAGATCAAAAATATCAGTGAATTGTGTAGTTAAGCAAAACATACTCACTTGATTGGTCCTTAAGTAAATATGTGCAGATGTCAGAATGATGTGATAGACAGTGAGTGTATTTTTTAAAATTTGTGAAAGTTTAAGATCTTTACATAAATTATCTATCAGGAAAATAATACAAAATATATTCCATATTTATAGAAACCCACATGGGGAATTAAAAAATTCTGTATGCCTGTGATATCAAGGCTGTGTCAGTTTATATATTGTATTACAGCCCACAATAAAAGGAATAATAATAGAAAATATGTAGGGCTTGATTGTTTTGTAGCTAACAGGTATCTTGTCTTGTCTAGATGAATGCATTCAGTGGTGGAGCAACACCGTGTGTGTTTTGCAGAAGTGGGTGTGTTTACCCACTGCTTAGATTTCAGAGAATTAGGAGGCTACCTCATTTGGCAATATTTGGTTTACAAACAGACTGAAAACATAACTCTCATAGAAATGGATCAACATTTGATTTCTAAGTAAATCTAAATGTTTTTTACATTTCTGGACTTTGTTAATGTACACGCCCTGAGTTGAATGTCTCTATTTCAGTTTTTACCAGTGCAGTCTCTGACAGGACAGGCAGATCAGAGCTATTGTTATTTTTTAAGACAAAAAAGTATGTTCCTATGCTTGGTTGGGGTGTAACCATAATGGAGAAAAGTAAAACCACCCGGTGTAACTAACCACTCATCAAAACTTTCATGCTCCTGTGAGTCATTCATCCTTCCTCCCACACAGTTCAGACGAGGTGAGGACACGTTAGGTCAGATGGCCAAGCCAGGTCATGCACTCTTAGAGAAAAACCCCAAATTAAACATTGTTTTCCCATCTTTATATTGCCCTTTGATCCTTTTCAGACACAAACACACAGCACACAACAGCTATGGAGGACGTAACTCAAACTCACATTGGTGAAAATCTGCACGCACATAAAACCTCACACAGTGAAAATATCTCACTTATAATGAGATCAAAGATCAAAGAATTTGCCTGAAGAATGGATTGTTTAAATATGAGTTAGTTATATATTGGTATGGTTTTAATAAGATGTTAGCTGAGGTGGTCCTTGAGTGATTCAATTAGAGGAGAGTATAAAATAAACAGAGGAGAATTAGAGAATTTAGTCTAAGATTAAATTCATTGTTAGCAGAAAGAATAGGCTTTGACACTTAAACTCAGGCAGGAAGTAGACCACCATGGAAAGCACTCCTATAAATCTCATTACTCCTGTATGACTAAAACTTGCCCACAGGGCCTGTACATTGATGGTGGTGATTAGGAAAGGATGTTGATGTTGGCATGACTTCATAAAGATGGAAACTTCTAATTGGAGGGTTTGGTTGGAGATGACCAGGGATCCGTGTTTAAGGTTGTAACAGAGTGGACGTGGGTCACAAATTCTTCTCTGTGCTAAAATGACAATTGAATGACAGCAGAAAGACAGAGCATTTTTTTATATTTGACAGCTCACAAGAGTAACTAATCGCAAGCTGTCAGTGTGTCCATGTTGAAATTGTTAGAAATTGTGCTTGTGACTTAAAAAGAGTAGTCCTGACTGTAGCTTTGCTGTGCATCACTTAGCTAAATGTACAAAGAAGAGGTTAGAAACTTCAACACTTTATCAGGCATGGTCAACATGTCCAACTTAGCTTTGCCTAGTCTCACTGAACCATGTCACAGAAGAAATTGCTAATATAGATAAAAGCAGATAAGTATTTTTTGTAGACTTCATTTTTTGGACTGTCTGATCTTGGAGCAGCAAGTCAGTCAAATGCCTTTGAAACCACTATAGTGCTTCATCACAGTATACAGCTGTGTACTTACTGACAGTCAACATTGCCTGCTTTTGCTTAACACCCTTAGAGATTTAAATTGGTACATAACATAAACATAAAGTAAAACCCACTAACAACTGAGATAAAGTAGCTTTACAACATATGTCATAACAAATAGGACTCCATATCAGCTTTTACACAACTTATATAAGCTGACGTCTAAAAATGGCTATGAACAAAGAGAAAAGATATAAATTAATGCAAAGAGCAAGCAAGAAAACAAAAGGACTTTAATGACAATTCAAACTCAGTGCCTTCTTTCTACAGAGCTAAACACTGGTGAATTAAGTTTACTGATGTCCTGAAACTGGCTGTAATTTGAATCTGGAAACTTCTTGCTGTGAGGCAATAATGCCGACGAATGATTCACTGTTCTACCACAGAAATGTATTTTCTTATTGTCTGTACAGCCTCGCTGTAAGCAGTATTAACATGCATATTCTTCCACTCACTTAAAAACAAGTAGTGTATCGGGCTTTTAGAGTGTGTTAATAGGTATTTATTTGTTATTAACCACTCAACATACAACACAACAACAGATCCTTTGTTTTGTATGAATTATAAGGGGAAATTTCAGGGAAATTCAGCCAGGATCAGTGGTCCAGCAAAAGTATGTAACTGATGTTACACTATTAGTTTACTGAAACCATGGGATTGCAATCAATCATACTTTTCAAAAATGGATCAGCATCTGTACCCATGACATTCAAGACCACAGACGACACAGACAGCTTTTTTTTTTTTTGCATCACAGTCTTTTCTTAAATGGAGCATAGATGTCTGTTTTTTTTTAATAAGTATTGAGGAGAGTACATTTAATGAGAACTAAGGGTTGTCAGTCTCAAATTAGAGACAAAACTGTGCTTCAGCTGGACTTCTGGAAGAGTCTCATCAGCAGCTCTTGTTCAAAATTATGCCAAATCCCATACCGTTATCCAGTGAGATGTTCGTTATGTTTCTTTTCATGAGTGTGCTGATATCTGGGTGTATAAATATTTAAACTCATGAACTTTAACATTGACTGGTAGAGGTTACATCTACAGCTTTTTAGTGTAACCATTGTTAATCACTTCTGTATACCACATGCTAAAATGGAGTCTGTTTGCCTTTTTTTTTTAGCCTTTTTGTGGTGTGGGAATCAATATTCCTTAAGTTTGTAAACTCAGTGGTGGCACTTAAGTTCTAAGTATGTGCTGGGAACAATGAAGACAAAATACAAACAATGAAGCTTTTGTGATAAATCAGCCTTTACATACAATGGTAGAGCATAGCAGCAGCTCAGATACAATCTTTCAATAAACTTTTCATATAAACCAGTGATAACATGGAATGCTTCTTTTTCTTTATTTCTTTCTACTAGGAAAAATTGTCTGTCTCAAACACTTTTATTTATTTATAAGGTACACACATTTGACTGTATGTCAAATATATTTCTCTTCCTGTGTAGTGACAGGATACTAGAGGCCCTAGCATTATTTAAGCATCAGTGTTGATTGTATTAGCTTAAAAGCATCCTGATATATTGATTGCTAACCTCACCTAGCTTTAAAGGTTTTATTTAAATTAATGTGAAATAATGGTCTGTTAACACAAATGGTAAAACAGTGAGCACTACCAAAACAGTTGTATTGCATAGCAATTATAGTTTTTTTGGCTGACTTTACTAGATTAACCCAACTTTGCCTTCAGTTAGTGGGATTTATAGA
>JAPZDY010000016.1:7633584-7660167 GCA_029783645.1 Ctenochaetus hawaiiensis
GACATTTCTGTTTGCGAAAAAAAAAAAAAGTCAATTGTCAACAAAAAAAGTGCTTACGAAGCTGCGAAGCCACCAGTGATAACAGTTAGTGTGTCAGCCCTTTATGGTATACCACAGTGCTGTTTTTCAGAGATGAAAACATCAACTCTCCAGAAAAGCAGCTCTTTTTCATCTAATTGGCTGCATAGATCAGCTTATCTTGGCTTCTGACCTGTTATTGTGTCTTGGCCTGCAGGTGTCAGCTGATGCAATGCTACCTGACACAGGACAGACAGAATTTAAAAATGCCAATTTTACCCTGTGAAACTGTGAATGATTGATTTACATGATTATGTTTGTTAAAAAATAGAGTGAAACAGGTCTGTATGTTTATTTTGGTTCAGTTAAGAAATCTGAACACTAAAACATAATTCAAACTGAGGTTTTATACACGCTTATGATCACAAATAGCTAGTGAAGTTGTGCTTAAAATATACTGAGTGCACACAAACAAAGTCTTGAACCATTTTGCACCATTCTGACAACAGATATTCTAACTCAGACCAAATAAAAACGCTTAGGTGTGAGGGGACATGTATAATCTTGCCTAATATTGGGTAATAAACCATGGCAGATCTGCAAAGTAAAAAAAAAAGCCACAGATGTCAAAAACACATGCACATAGTGTAAACATACCAATGGCTGCATCCACACTGCTATTTGTTTGATTTAAAAGTAAGACAATCTTAAAATCTGGATGGGCCTTTTTACTCAGTTTTAGAAAGGGTCTTTGTCCAGCCAAAAAACGCATATTATATGAAGATGCACGTATGCTGTTGTAAACAGGAAGCAGAGGGCCAGTAAGACGAAGGTCAGATTTATTCGCTCAGACCAACATTGAGGTGGAACTGTTGCTGAAAGTAACATGAAAATAGCAGAGAACATAGACTGGAAGTCTCACAGTGAAAAACACCTTCAGTCTGATTAAAAAAAAACAAAAAACATTTAGACTCCATGTACACTAACACATGACCTCTCTTCGCCCTCTGACCTCACAGGCCATGGATGTGGTGGATGGCCGCCGCGCCCCCTTCCCTCCACATCACTACAGCAGCGGGGACACGCGTGACACGGACACACAGGCCCCTTCAAGTGGTGACTCGAGCCCCTTGCCTCACCCCTGCAGCTCCGACCACCTCCACTCCCCTGATGGAAGCCCCTGTTCTGCAGAGGAAATCGACAAAGGTGGGCTTCTGTTTGGCAAAAGCAGCTTTAGTGTTCGGTGCATTGATGGGGACCTCCACTGATTTCTCGTATTAAAGTTTGTTTACAAGTCTTGGGGTGCAGAAATGTGCAAAAAATTTATAAAGCCTTTGTGATTTGGACTGTAGTCATGTTTTTGAAATAAAAAAAATGTAGGTTGTTGTAAAGTATTTAGCTTCCCAGATTGCTGTATTCAGCTTCTTATTTATGCTTCATTTACCATCTAAATATCAGGCAGGCAGCGGAGTTGCATCATAGGTAATGTGGGCTCCAGGTTTTGGCAAAGCAGAAGAATGTGTTGAAAAAAAAAAATCTCTGGTTCTGCTGCATGAGTTGATTCTTTTTGTACAGTCCAATATTTCATGAAGTAATGTGATGAAAACGGTATAGATTTATTGTCAGTACGAACAAAGTATGTTTATAAGATCATGTTTTATTCTTTCCTATGTTTTCAGACAATATGTGCAGTTCTCCTCTTCCCAAGTTTGCCACTTCTCCTAAACCTAACAACAGCTACATGTTCAAACGGGAACCTCCAGAGGGCTGCGAGAGGGTCAAAGTGTTTGAGGAGATCGTGTAAGTATATTTCCTTGTTTTTCTTTTCTGTTCTGACATTATTATATGATTGTTTTCGCTTACATGTGCCCTCATTTGACACTTTGTTACTGAACAATTACGCTGTTTGAGCACTGAGTGTACAGATCATTAGAAGAAAAACAAGAGATAGAGTTTACTGTACTTTTTCATGGACTCTGAGATGCTGTCAGAGGATAAGCTAACAAGCTGATTTGCATTGTGGGTGGCAGGGATGAGGGCAAAGCAGCTGTGTAGGATAAACAACTTGCATTTAATCAGAGCAGCCATAGAAAAAGGAAAACGATAAGCAAAAAACACTGAGCTGAACTTCTTTTGTCTCCAGGTCCGGCAAATCAAAAGGCTTCCCTCTCTTCTCATGCCCTGACAAAAACAAGGTGAACTTCATTCCCAGGGGTTCTGCCTTCTGCCCTGTCAAACTCCTCTGCTCCTCCCTCTTCTCCCCCGTCTCTCCCTCGCCCTGCTCCTCCACCAGCCCTGGTCTCCATAGCAACGACAGCCCAGGGCCTCAGGTGACCCCGACTCTGCCCACTGCACAACTAGCTACCTTTCCAGCCTCCGCTGACACAAGCACAGGCTTAAACACAGACAACAGCACAGACGGCCAGAGCCCTGACGCAGATGTGGGGGAAGACGGCTCAACACAAGTACTCCTCACCAGCTAGTCCTCAGGTATTCATGACCATACCACCTACAGCTGATCCATTTTAGCCGGTCAGGTGGTATGGTTTTAAAACAAAGAGAAAAAAAAAAAAACAAAAGCAAAAAAAAAAAAAGAACCTTGCACTCCGTTAATCCTAACGTTAGCCAGCAGGGAGTGCCCAAGGTCTAGAAATGATAAAACGCATAGGAGGATAATGTTACCAGCATCCTGCTGCACAAGCATTTCTGCTCGGCCTCAGTGTTGGTGAGCTCTGATGTTTTAATGAAGAAACTTTATAGTTTGATCATTGTCGTCTAGACTTCAGAGTGTGCTGACCTTGGGCACAGCCTTCCTTCACCCATCACTAACCTAGCCTTCTCTGTACCTTGACAACAACCATAACAAAAATAGCTTTGCTTTCTTTTTTGCAAAAAAAAAATAAAAATAGAAATTAATCGCTCAAATTATTGTGTTATTTAGTGCCTGCAGTTTTATTAAGATAAAAAGGAAAAAATCTGAAACTTTGACAAGAGACAACTATGAGGTAACAGAGGAACACTTTCTACTTATGTTATCTAACCAGCTTATTAGCTGTTCAGTGTTCAGCAAGCTAACATCTAAAGTAAATATAGTTAAGCTTTTTGACAAGATGGGAAATGCTCGATTCATATTTTAAACATATCAGGATGTCTTACAGTCCGAACACATTGCCCCCCATTTACAACAATGTTTGCACTTGTTAAGACCTGGCTCAGACTGAAACAGGCCTACTTTTTCTTTTTTTTTTTTTTTCTTATTAAGTATTTGTGTCAATGTGAAACCAGCAGTTGTTTGAGTGCAGACACGAGCCAACCGGTTTACGACGATCTGGATCTGCATTTCTAGTCTGATTGTACTATAACAACTTGGTTAGCTGAACTCAAAATGCAAATCAGCTGTTCTTCAGTGACCAAATACCAATCACAGCGCACACAATTTCCCCCATTTGCCTTGTTTTTTTATTTTGTTTCGCCCCACACTACACAGTAACTCAGGTCATGTGGAATGTACTTGCTTGGACTATGTTGCCTTTCCCCAGTGTTGATGACTTTATACTACAGAAGGACATTCCAGTCTTTTGCAGAAATGTTTTATTTTTTTCCCCCCCGGACTGGGAGGTTATTACGGACTGAATCAAATGATTGATGTCACAGCTTGTGACGGATTACTTCTTCATTAACCTGGTCAGGTTAGAGTTACAGGTGCTATGACACATTCCAGAGATCGCTGTTGCATTGGTCAACCGTTGCATTGTAAACGCAACAAACTACATAAGCTACACCCTCCCGATTTGAGAAGCTGACAAATATGTCGTTTGTTTGACCCCGGTGTTAAAATATGTACCAAAGCAAAATTACATAACAATGAAAGGCCTGTCATTTATTAGGGACAAGACCGGCACCGTTTTTTGTGCCAGAAGCAGGATGTTTATGTGCACTTTGTTTTGTTTATACACAGTTCAGCAACATATAAACACTGGTTCTTAGTGTTTAAAACCCAGGCGATAATCGTACAACCAAGCTGAAGCACTTATTTGGAAGTGAGATGATAATCACTGTTTTTATTTTAGACCAATTTGTAAGTTTAAACAATCAGAAGTTGAGTGTGCAATTGATTTTTCGTTTGAAGTAAAGCTACACTAACATTTTTTGTGTAACACAGTTTGGCTCAATATACAGATTCCAGCCAGATGTGCCCTAACGTTACCTGCACAACTTGCATCACCAGTACACATAGAAAAAGAAAGCATGACTGATTTAGTGAACTAGTAAAACTTTCATTCCTAAACTTTGGGCTATCAAGCCACTTGCACACAGAAACACAAAAAAAAAAACGAATAATATGCAACACATTCCACACAAAAATAAGCCGAAATACTCTCTTCTGCTTGCAGCTTCAAGAGTTTCAATCATACTAATTCTGATTTTATGCACAAGCTCATTGTGCAGTGCAGTTAAGAAATGGTTGCATGTTTGGCAGTGATGATTCAGTTCTCCTGTGTATTACGCATTTTTATGTAGATCTTGTGTGTGTTTTTCAATAAAGAAAACAAAAAACCTCCCTTTGGATTTGTATGTAATCTCTTCTCAAAACAGACATATCAACCAATAATATAATTATTTAGAAGCATAGCATTTATGTACAGGTAGGAGTCAAGGTAAGGCAATCAATGTATTTGGTTATGATTACATATAAACAAATGTCACATGGCTTGAACTTCGATAATGACACAAAGCTTAGATACAACAAAATAAATCTGCAATCAGTTGTGATATTCTCTGAAAGAAATCCAATAATAATGATGATGAGGTTTAATATTGTTGATTTGATTAGATTAAGGCATTTACTCTATTACATTTATATACTCAATTTATGCAGCATTGTGGTCAAAGTCATTATAGTTTAATTTTATATTCATGGTTATTATCCTGTTAGCTTGACTCTTAGAAGGATACCCTGAAAACTGCACGTACCTCGTATTGCCCATGAAAGCCAAAAACTTGAGCTTATTAAACTCAGCTTTTAAAAAATATTGATGCAAAATCTCACACTAATATAAACATATTTTTCATTCAATCACACTTTGCCTGGATGACAGAAGACAGAGCATGCAACATGCAATAATCACTGAGTGATATGTGTTTTTAGTTCAGTGGTCTCATTACAGAAAAACGTCCTACTTGCTTGTCAAAAACAGGAAAAAATCCACTCTTCTTTTGACAGAAACAATTTGTAAACTCATGACTGTATCTAATCTCAAACCTCAAATCTTATCTTGACTCAAGAAATCCTAACTAATAAGCACTATTCTTCAATCAGCACTCATCTCTTCGTGCCTGAATCTTTGTTTAGAATGTGCATGTGACTGCTTGTATCCATGACAACGGCTGTCTCACTTCGCTTGTCACCGGCTAGCTAACGTTAGCTTGCCAGAATATGTAAAAAAGAAGGCGTTTAGCTTTAGCTTCGATTCTGAGTCATTAATCCTGTTTGTGTAGGAGATGATACACAGTACACACAGTAATACATGATTCAGGTAATTTAAAGCTAACAAGCTAACATCAGAGTTAGCCTCTTTAGCATGTTAATGTCAGTGTAAACGTCTTCAGCAGGCTAACATTAGTTTTAGCTCTGTGTTCATGTTGTTTCCATCCTCATTGCTATACAGACCTGACAACAGTTGCCAATTCGTTAAATTTATGATCGGGTTCGTGCCGTCCTAATTTAGGATTTCCAGCTGTGAAAGTATTTCAGTTATGATGATTCTGTAATAACTAAATTCTTATGAGATAAGATAGGATGTTTTCCTTAATACGGTTAGGAAACTTGTCTATATTACTAGGAATCCAAAGTTTCCTCTGAAACTGAGAGAAGATAAGAGTTTTTCAGATTTAGGGAGTTTCTGTAATGAGGCCTCTTGAATATGTTCAGAAAGGTATTACAAATACAACATGAAGCAAACAAACAACAGCATAAACCATAAAATTGAAACCTCTCTGCTGTTTAAAGAAAGAAATAAGTTCAGCATGTGTCCAGTTCACCCTTCCAACTGTAGCGTTAAGTAGTTGCCAATAATTCTGATCAGTGTTAAACAGAGATGGAAGGAAAACAACCTGTCAACACACAAACTGTTGCACTGTGATCTTTGTCAGGTTTGTTTTCTTTCCAAGTTGTGTAGTTTGTTTTTTTCCAGCTTAAAATCATCAGTAATGAGGATCAGAAATAAAGCATGAATGCTACTAGAAACTACAAATTTCCAAGGCAGCTAATGTCAAAGGCTTCATGTTCCAAACCCATACTGAGGTATCCATGCTAAACATTAAATGTTTAACCCGGTGAAACAGCCAACAGGCTCAATAGGGTTATCTTGTAAATGTTTTATTTTCTTTCACAATGGAAAGGACCGGAGCTGGTAGTTGTTAGAGGGACACCTGGGCAATGTTAACCTCCCACCATGAGACCAAAAAAAAATATTTTTTCTTGTGATAATGGGAGAGTTTCACTTTGTATAACAAGATATTTGTCTTCTTGCAATAACATACTTTAATGATAGGAACATTTATTATTTCAGTGTGCCTGACTTTTTGCCATATTTTGTTCTGAAAACAACATTATAAAGTATGTTTTTTTTTAACAAGGGTCGCAACTATTGATTATTTTCATTATTAATAAATCTGCATCATAATTTAATTTACTTTTTTGTCCATTGGACAAATTTGTGAAGATGACATTAAATTTGCATGACCATCTGACTGTCAAAAGTACCAAAGATACAGGTGTAATATTACATCTTATAAAGAAAAGCACATTTGAAAAGCTACTATTAGACATTTTTGTTGAAATTTAAACCTTTACAAGGTGCAAAATAAAAGTGATTTAACCACCGATGCATTAACAGTTGTAATCTTAATGTATTAATTATCCTGAAAATAGCTTTTCTGAGTATTTTTAGATGCTAATACTTTGGCACTTTTACTAAATTAAACTTTGAATGCAGGACTTCAGAAGTATTTTAAAAAATGGTTTTAATGCTAAGTGAAGTAGCACTTTTTCCATCACTGAAAATAAACTGATCAATTATTAAAAATAGTTTAGCATAGCCTAGTTTAGTTTAGTTTAGTTTTAGTTTAGCTCACTTTTAAGTTAAAATCTTCAGAAAAGACAATTTTGAGTGAGGGCTGATCAGATTAGTCTCATGGTGGAAGCTTTATGCTGTTGTACCCGCTAACAAAGGTACCCATATCAGATCACCGTGACTCTGAGGAAGAACTATGCGTTGTGAAGTTCGTGCTCTGTGTCAGTTTTGCCGACCGCATCGGGGTTGGAGAGGGGATCCAAGTCAGCAAACAGGTTGAACCAGGCCGAGAGGTCTTTAGACGTCTCCGTTGTCTCTGTAAAATGAGTTAACAAAGGGTAAATATCATTTGCACACACAGACTGCTGCACGTTTAAAGACATGGTAAAAATATAAACACCTCCCTTTCTCCTGTAAAGAACCACATCTGGTTAAGATCCAAAAATATGAATGGAAACAACCCACAAGTTCTATAAAAATGCCCACAAACACAGGTTTCAGTCGGACGCGTCTGTCTGAATGAGTTAGTCTTTTTCTTTTAAGTCCGTTCATATGTTTTGCTCGTTTGGCACGCTCCTACCTTTCTCTGCTGGCTTCGAAGGGTTCTGATTGGCTCCAGATGAGTGCTCGGTTGCCTGAGCGACGGGCTGCGGAACGATCCCGGCCCAATCTGAAACGGAGACGCCGTTTTAGTTCAAATCGACAGGGGACGCTTAACGTGCCAAAGCATGATTCAACAAATAAATCATCACACCCTCTCTCACAGGACGACTGCTGATGTGGAGGCATAATCGTGAAACAGACACACAAACAACGACAATCAAAACATTTATCAGTGAAAAAATCACATCCCACGTTATTAGTGGTTTATGAACTACAGGTCAAAAGTTGCAGTTTCAACACTGAGATCTTGTTTCAGGCTAATTTATTTTTTGTTTTTTAATCTTTTGTGTATCCAGAAAACAGAGAATGTAGCAACCACCAAGGAGAAAACTGGAACGTCCTGTTGATGTTTTATTCTGTGACAAACAATCTAAACTCCAGATACAAACAAATGAGTCCAACAGGCTTAAATCACCAAATAGCTTTTGAATCTTTTGCATATTTTTATGTATTAGTGAATTATCATATTTCAGCTCCCAGCATCCTCCACTAGTGTTTACTTTGTCGTAACAAGTCCTGGCGTGAAAGTAGAAATTTTGAATGAATAAAATGTTTTCTGAGATAAACGCTGAATGATGAAAAGGCAAAAAAAAAAAAATCTGTTAGAACTGTTGTAAATAGTTAAAAGCTTTGAGTGTGACAGAATCTGAGTGTGCTCGACTCCTGAGGATTTGGGGATTTTCGTCTTTGAAGATTTGTTAAAGCTTTGTTTCACATTCTTGGTCTGAAGCCACAGACTCTGCAGTCAAGAATCAGTCGAGTATTGTGACTCTCTGAACCAGGTTCTGCCCAGGATTTGCTTGTTTTAGGCTCCAGTCAGAGCTAATTAAGGTCATGAGCTTTGGATTCTGCCATATCGCAAAATTCTGACGAGTTCTTCACCTGTGATGTTGTTCCTACAAAGATCTTTAAAAACAACCAAAAATCTCATAAGATCAACCTCTTCAGCAGTCTGCCTCCTGTCCTGAGACTTAGATTAGTTTCATAAACAGCATGATTCTGCAGCAACACCTCTGTTTTATTTTTGATTTTTCTTTTTAATGTGATGGTTTAATTTGAGTATAAATCAATAAGTGTCAGACAAGTTTTGAAAGCACAAAGGTAGATTTGTTATTTTAAACTAGTTTTGAGTTGCACCTGATGTTTCTTGTGCTCAGTTTTTTCTTGCATTCAGTCAAAGATTATTTTGCTCTTGCAATTCAGTCTCAGTCTGCATGCTCTCCCAATGACATCTTGTATTAACTTTATACTAATTCACTTATTTAAATTTGTTCAATACTTTAACCAAGTTCTGTGCTGTTAGTTCCCAGGACTCCAAGCTGTGATTGTACATGGTTCAAGCCGTAATACCAGTTTAACATGTGGAAAAAAACAAGCAGGTTGACAGAAAATATTGACCAGGCCTGAGCGTGTTGTGCTGACCAGCTGGACTCAGGCTTCCTTTCAAAAGTTCAAAAGTCGCCACTTTTCAGCCTCGTATCCCATCCACCACATGCTTCCCCTTAACCTGTTCTGATACACTTAAGTTAAAAAAAACTTTTAGACTTGCTTCGTCTTTTTGAAGCATTTTCATTATTGATCATACATAAACAGTCTCTTAAAGGTACGATGCTGTGACTCTGAACTAGGCCTGCACGATTAATCGTTTTAGAAACTCGATGTAGATTCACCCCTTCATGCGATTTCATTTCTAAATTACGTCAATTTTTTTTCCAAGAGCCGGCGGCGCTGCCGAAATAACGTTAATCACAAGGAAAACTCAGTGAACACATGAACGCAAAATGAATGTTGCTGAAAGCCCAGGTAGAAAAAAAATCGTGGCAGAAAATCGTGATTTCAATTCAAAGCTAAAAAATCCAGATTCATATTTTTTCCTGAATGGTGCAGGCCAACCCTGAACCATGCAGAAGTTATAGTCCCAGTCCCTGTTTCAGTCATTTTAATTCAGTAGTTTATTAGCGAAATTCTACATGTCTGACCTGCTATACCACATTGAAAAACGCTGAAATACCAGCGTCACAATTCCACCCATGATATGCATGAATGCTGAAGGTTTTCATTTCTCTATAGTTTAATAGTCGGGCCAGTTTCAACCCCTCAAAGTTGGAAATGGGCAAAGCCAAATCAACAAAACCAGATGAGGTGCAGGCGGCCAGTGTGCCCAGGCTCGGATGGCAATGGAAACTCAGTTGGCAATCATTTGCAAGAAAATCTAATGGCCATGTTATTTATAATAGAACACTTGTATTACTTTGACAGAGATGTGGGTTTGATAAATCATCTCAAAGCCTCTTTTCTTCCAGTGTGGAAATATTAGCCATTATGCGGAAAAAGCAGCTAATTTTAACTGTGGATTTATTAAACATATTCATTCATGGGGGAAAAAAATGCTTATTATTCATTTTTCACATAAGAACTTAAATAAAGATGATGCATCTTTAGGAGAGAAGTTTTCCCACTCCATAAAAACCTAAAATGGTTGCAGTCTTTTGCATTGTTGTCTCATTTAAACCAGCCTAAATGGACACACACACTCTCTTATAATCTGACCTGAGGGGGAAGACTGCTGGTTATTCAAGCTCTGGTCCAACAGCTGAGATGGTAGAAAGAAGGAGTTTTCCTTCTGCTGATCGTCTGCTGGTCGACCCGATGCTGCAGTCGTTCCCTCCTCGGTGTCTCCGAACACTTCCGTCCACTCTCGAGAGAAGTCGCCCTCGTCCACCGACATGCTGCCCAGGATCTCATTCAGTAAGGCCATACTGTCCTTCTCCTCCCCCTCCAAGCCTGGATGAGTAAAGAGAGAATCTTCATTCACTGGAAAGATCACAGGACTGAAGCAATAATATATATGTAATAATAATACGGCAATGTAATTTTTCATTTGGCCACTTAAATTTGTGTCTTATTAACATTTTCCTTAAATTTTTTATTGAATTACTCTGCTTTGCCTTTCTGAATTAATGTTTAAGTGCCATATTCTTGATATTTCTAAGACAGGGCTTAAATGATTGGTAGAAAAATCAGCAACTATTTTGATAACCAATTAACTGTTGAAGCAAAAATGCCAAAAAGTTTCAACTTCTCATCTGTGTTCATATGCTGCTTTTCTTTTTATAGATTAACGAAATAGAAACTTAAATCATCAGCAGAATATAATAGTTTATACGTTCATATGTAGAGTTAATAGTATTTCATTTACCTTCTTTGGTCTTATCGCTGGTGTTTTCACTTTCCAGTGAGATGAGTCTGTAAATTCAACAAACAGGAGTTCATCAGTTTATAACATTTTACGTGCACATAAAGAAACAGGTGTGTTGAAATAATGCGTTTAGGTTCAGTCCATCCAGTTTAGTTTCTATAAACACATTCTCAGTTTTCACTGTTGGCATGCTCGTGTTTGGTCTACCTGCATGAGTAGAGATCAAAACGAGATAACTCACTGATCGTCTGGGGTCTCAGATTTCTTTCCATCTTCTGCCTCGGCTTTAATTTTCTTCTTTCCCTTCTTTTTTGCCATCTTGTCCATGGGGTCTTGCAAGGTCTGAAAGAAAAACCAAGTCCTCAGTTCTCATTTTTGACCACTTTTTCAGATGTAAACCTACTTTGAGCAGTTTTACAGTTTCTGTTCTTGGGTCTGTTCATGTCTGGATGCTCTCTGACCTTAAGTGTGGAGAACTCATAATGCTGACAGCCCTTGAAGCTCTCATGAATGGCTGCCATAGTGTGTGACGTCTTCTCCCAGAAGTGCAAAAGTGTTGTCTGAAACAGGGAGAAAGAGCCAAGGCCACACATTCAGCTGGTTGTGTTGTAAAGTAAACATTCACGTCAGTTAATGTATTTCTCAAACATCATCTCGCGTGCCGAGTTTCCTCACATGGTCGGATAGTTAAATCTCCTTGCAGTGTCTTTTATTGCTTTGTTCCCATCGTGTTTGTTTGCCGTCTTGGCTCCACCACATGTTGTAGGGTTGTTGAAAGCACCCTGTTTAAGTTCAGTGGAGTGTAATGCAAACAGCTGGGCTCTGTGGTTTACCTGGTATGTGGTTAAAACGTGAGAGAGGAGGTTGCAGCGACTCGCTCCCAGCAGGTCCACTTTCTGGCAGACATCATTCTTCAGTTTGTCAAAGCTTGTTTTGGTGGTGCGCACCTGGGCTTGAACCTGACGTGTAGTGAAAAATGATACTAATAAAAATGATGTCTTAAGTGGAGATAAGCAACCAGTTTTATCTGTCACACATATTTGAACATTAAAAAACAAATACTCAAGTTCAAGTCCATGCAAGTGTAAGTTACTCAAGCATAAGCAGGAAAAAGCAGCCTGGATTCCTAGAAAGATGTAGTTTGAACCAATTGACCTCTATTTGACGGTGTGTTCTGCCCTCTAGTGGCACTTTTTTGTTACAGTTTTCACCCGATAGATGCTGTATTTGTTATCTTGGTTACTGCAGCAAAATGGGGCTGAAAGAATGAGTCATTTACTTAGCTGAGGATATTTTGAATATGGTTAAGACATACAAAGATCTTTCTGGCCTTTGGAAGCTTGTGATGGACCTTTTCAACTGTTTTTTGAAATTTGAGCAGTCAGAATATTTGACTTTTCTCCAACATACTGCGTTGGCATGTGTCTGACATTACTTCTATTTTTACGTATTTCTGGTCTGAAATAATTCTTTGAATCAGTTGTGGCAACACATTCGAAGCAATTTGATATAATGGATTAATTAAATATTGTTAAAAAACAGTGCAAATGAACTTTTATTGCCCATTGAGCAAATAGCCAATTACTGTTAAAATTTTACCAGTAAGTAAGCAAATCTACCTGCCACTTGCATACCTTACCGGCTGGTGTAAATTTCTGTCCTGAGTACAAATAAAGTGCCTTGAAATAACTAGTTTACGTTCATATAGACACACAAGATACTGATAGCAGGAAAAGTACAGATGTAAATTATAAAGCTGTGTTCTTATCTGTGCACTGAAACTGGCAGAACTAAATGGAATTCAGTGATCACTTATGTTATTAATTATACCTGTGCTTTCTGCTGTAGCGTAACAAAATGTGTGTGTGTGTGTGTGTGTGATGGACGAACCTTGCGGAATTTCTCCATCTGTTTGTGTGTGTCTGGATCCAGTTCCTGAGATACATCCTTCATCCACAGCAGCGCTCCGCGGTATTCAGTCCTGGACTGCTCCATCCGATTCACCGTCAGCCACGTGTCCGAGATCGCTCGATAGCGAAACGTTTCGACCTCCTGGTACAAACGGCACAGAGGGTTCCTCAGAGCCAATCTGTAGGACGCAGTGTTTGGTATTAATGCTGCATGTAACAAGTTTGACTTAGTAATGTCTAAAACTAATGTTGAAAATGCTTTACACAGTCTCTCAGCTCCTCCTCAAACACTAAACAAAGTATAAAAAGTGAATACTTAGTCTTAATTTGTAGAAACACTAGCAAAAACTAACTCACTAGTAGGACATAAAAGCAACAAGTGCACTGGATCATCGTCACATTTTCTTAACTCATAATTGTTTTAAGTAATTTACGAGTAATTTAAGGATAAAACAATAATTGTAATATAAAGTTATCATAACATAATACCTAATTTAAGTATTTAACTTTTTAAATATTGTCTGGATGTTTAATAAGGATGTGGCATTGGTCTGTATGATTTTGTATTTTTTGTTAATAGTAAACTTTACTTTTATAAAATGGTTTGAATGGGCCAGAATCTTTTTACTTAAACTTAATCTTCGAAATCACATGTCAGATCTCTTTACTGCTTTTGCTGAATCTAAACTAAGCATGCCACAGAGCAAGTCTTCATATTCCTTGCAATACACCATCAGGCATGACATATTGGCCTGTTCTGTGCCACCCATCTGTTCACAGCTGGCCACAGCGGCAGCAGCCAGCGCAGTCTGTAGTCAGTGCCACAGGGGTAGGGTCTGGAAAGTAAGGTGGGGCTGCTGTAATGAGAGGCATCCACACAGCCCCCCATCCACAGAAATATAACGGAAAGCAGACCAGTGTTTCCCCTCTGAGTTTCCCATCTCTTTTCATGACCTAGTGGGAGATGAATGGATTCATTTTCTTTTGCCCTCGGTTAAAGTGGCATCTTCTCCACTCATTGCCCCCTCTCGCCAACTGATGTTGGAAGAATAAGGAGAAACATGCTGGTCACATGCCAGGGTTAGAAAAAAAAAAAAAGATAGCTTTTCATATGTCAACAGAAAGACACATGAGCAAAGCAGGCAACATAAAGGCTTGCAGGCAAATTGGATTTGAGTAATGACTCACCCTGTCACAGCAGACAGAGACGTGAAATGAGCACCCAAGATTTTAGCAGACTGTGGCAAAATAAAGCAGTGCAGAGTAGTCAAAACAAAGCTGGGTTATTTAGTTTAGTATTTCTGAGTTTATGGAGCCTTGTGCTTGTGGGTAAATGTCTTTTTGGTGCTATATGTCACACGCTGCCATGATTAATTAGTCACTTAAATGATGCAGTAGCTCCTGGCTCCCTCTACAGCAAAGATGATAGGTGATTGATAAGTTTTTGGCCTAAGGCAAAAGAGGATGAGGTATATAGCACTCTTTACATGCCAGTGCAGCTCTGCTCTTTGAGTGATCATGCAGGAAGTTTGAAGTTAATAACTTTAATGGTATTTCTGTTTTGGGTGACTGAAAATTGTGAGTCAGCACTGTCTGAGAAAATGGACAATATCAGCTTCTGTGCAACTACCTCCATCCCGAGAGCTCACTCAAGGAGGTCCACGATGACAGCACTAGGGGAGAGTGCTGCCTCTTAGGGCAAATTGAAGAAGTGGGCTGCCAAATTTAAAAGTGACAAAGGGGAAAGGACAAACAGAATTAAGAATTAACTAGTTTAATGTCATTCTGAGTAACCCGACTTGTATATCATCGAAGAAAGTAACTGTTTGTGAAAAAAACAAAGGCAAGCCTCAACTCACTTCTTCATTTTTAAAACACTAATTTCAAAGCTTAGTAATTGACCAGTACATGACATGATACTCTGGTGTATGACTGACTTTTTTGGATTGTGTGGCCAAATGGCACTTGTCACAGAGCACTGAACAGCCAGGTATAGCTATAGCTGCATCTGTGTAAAACTCTCATATATGTGTCAGTTTCGTCTTTTAGTTTGCCAAAGCAAGTGTGAGTAATATAGGAAATAACTGTACTTTAGCTGATGGACCTGCTTGTAGGAATGTGGGTGGACTGGTAAAGTAAAATTTTCATATTGAAAGAGCCACATGAAGGAGTTTGATTTCAACAATTCAAAAGCATTTAAAAATGTACTAAAATTTTCAACAGTATGCGAAGAAATGTTTAAGCTGTGTTGTGTTGTGTTGCAGAAATCTAGTAAAATTAGCATGCTGTTAGCTAGCCTCAGCCCCACCTGTCTTGTAATACCATTTTTACTTCCAGAGGCGATAGGGAGTCACTTGAGCATCCTGGAAGCTGCTCTGCCTCACTGGCATATTCTGACCAGCAAGAAACCACATTTGGTGGCAAAGAAAAGAAGTTAACCTTCAGTGACAAACTGAATCCTTGAAGTGCACTGAATCCTGAAACACATCAAATGATCTTAGTGGCAACCATTGTAACAATAAATCAGTTCCTATCAGGTTCTTTTCGAAAATGTTGTGAGAAAACTCTCAGGTGCAATTTATCTTTGCTGAAAGTAGATAATTGGGTGTAAATGAAAGAGTAAATGTTAGAGTGTGCAATTTGATTCCTAACATTATACCAATTGGAGTGTTCATTGGTATTCTTCATATAGGACCGCACTCATCTCATATGCATGATCTCATATTGTTCTCTCAAATCAAGGACCTTAACCTAACCCCAACCCGACCCTCTTTTACTCAATTAGGACTAGCTGAGAGCCGATGAAGTGGTGGCCATTTTCATACGAGAGGAAATGGGGAACCACCTCAGATGCTATCATTGACTGGGATATTAAGTGCACCAGCACTTCAGAGGAAAAGATGAAGATTAATTTTCACATCGAGGGTGGTTTGACTCAGGTTGTTACATAAATAATAGGAATTCTAGCAAGCGCCAGAAAATTGTTTTGGCATTTAGAAAAACAAGAATCTACTATTCTTGCAAGCTCGCACTAAAGAAATTACTGTACATTCACATAGCATTTTGAGTAACTAGCTGGGAGCATGTTCATGTTGGCAATTTTAAATTATACATTTTTAAACCATTTACTTAATGTAGATTTACTTGAATACTTGCCGTCAAAGAAGTCTTTAAAGAAATGTAACTGGTAATCACAATTGGTTAAAACAGTTTAGACAGATTAGATACAGAATGGTTACAACTCGGGAAAAGGCTTCATTTTTTGGCAGCTCTCTTTAACTTGCCAACATTGACTAATCATAATCGCCCTGAACCACACAAAAGAGAATGAACGGCAAAAGCTCCTTACCCCATCTCTCCTATTCTGTCTGTAGCAACCAGCCTTCTAATCCAATTATGGTCAGACTGTGTTGAGGGAATCTCGCCTGAAATCAGCCTTTGTTGTTGCATCCTCATGGGAGCTGCATTTACTCAAACAATGTTAGTACCAAATTTCCAATTAAAATGACCAAACACTTGGCTGAAGAAATCATTTTATTAGATTGTTCCGGCATTTGGTTGCAGATGGTAGATAACACCTGTGTTGAATCAGTGAGCAGACAGTTCAAAGAGACATTTAGCAAGGTTACCCTGGTCTTTTTTATTCATGCAAATCAGAAATGTAACAAACTTAACTTAACGTTGGTACCGTTTGGAGTTATGGTAAAGAATTGAGACTTTGTTGATTTTAATTTTGATATCATTTCTCTGGGATTCTGTGTCAGTCTCACAATTTTCAAGGCTGATTTTAAGATAAATGTCTTTGAACATATATACTTGAAAGTATCATATGGCATCAATAACAACAGTTGGAGCTCCATTGGAAGGAGACTTAGCTGCAAATACTAGCAGTACTCTCCTTGTGTTGACCGTTCCTCTCCTTAACTTTACTGTAGTGGACCGTCACTGCACATATTGCCCTCTAATGGTGACATCTGTGGAGCCTCCAAGGATAATATTAGAAAATTGCATCTTTTTGTTTATTTGGGACAGTGTAGTACATAACATGGTCAAATATTTTACATTTTCGTTTGGCAATATTCTTATTCACTTGAAGATTAAAATTTAAGTTTATCAAAAAGTCATGTGTAGATCCTGCATGTTGCCCTCTCCTTGGTGCTAAATAGAGAAAGATGAGATATTTACTTTGTAGGACACAGCTCTGTCTTAATCTGTCCCTTGACATGATTTTATTAATCTGTACTGTCTCTGCTCACAGTTTGCGTACAGAGGAAAATGTCCACATTCAACTCATTGATAGAAAATAATTCTGACTCGAGGCAAAAAGTAAATCATCAGACTGTTCATATTTAACTTCAGAAGTTTTTACTTAAGTACAGTAAGATGTTATATTATTATTATTTCACACACACAAAGTGTACTAATTTTTAACCTGACAAAATGCGTTTTCACAGGGTGGATCAGATAAACAGCTGATTAGCCACTAAAACTCTTTAAGTCTTTTCCCTTTTTTTTGAGAAATGCTAATCTGGAATAACCTTTAGTTAACATTAAACAGGATCTTACAGCCAAAACATTACAACTTGGACTATTAATGTGTCTGTTGCTGGAGAAACTGGTATGTCTCGATTTCTGCAGCTTAAATCTGCAGGTCTGTCTCTTAACATTTCATACTCCATCACTGTTTACTGTAATTCACAGAAAAGTCCTCTGTTAAATCCCCATTAAACTCTGTGAGTGTATTCTTTAAAAAAAAAAAAGAAAATGCAGCACCAAATGACACGATGGACCTAGTAATGGTCTCAGTTTTTTTAATGGTATTTTTGTATTTAGTGTGTCTTTTGTGAGACAGTTAAGTGAATTAGTAAATAAAAGGTGTTGACATAATCTCATCCAAAGCTCAAATTTAAATATCATCTAAAGGGTAAAAGGGTCTTACAGATGAAAATCCCCACCCAGGCTCCATCCATTTTTAGATCACTGAATACTGACTTCAGTTGAACAACAAGGTGCGAGTGCAGATTTTCAGTATTTGCTTATCTCAAAGTGATTGCCTGCTCTTGCCAAGGGGAAACAATGTCATTTTGACAAACACATACAGAAATAAACAGAAACATTAAATGTAAGAATAAGCTGTCAGTAAAACTGGTGCTTGTGATTCTGTCATCCTTCTCCAATGTTTTTTTTTTCCTTTTAGTATAAAATTTCTGTCTGCTCAAAGCTGAATGTTAGCTAATTATTTTTGTATCTTTGACTATGGCTAGAGGCTCTATCAGACTTATATGCATGCAGTACAGATAAGGGCTTATTGGCAGAGAGAAGCGGACGATTTTTAATCATAAATATGGGCAGCTCTGCTCATCAAAGTACCACTGTCTGTAGTTTGTCTAATCTGGTCTTTCCAAACTCACCCCACTTCCTATGTTTCAGCAACATGATTTTATTTCTTCCCTACCCCCACCCTCCCTGTCACTTTCTTTTCCTTTCACTTCGCAAGTATTTGTGTGGTTGTGTTTGTACCAGCACAGACACTTGTAGATGATTTCCTCTGCGCATAGTAGCTTCCCAGAAATGACAGGTCTAATCTTGCACGAGCTGAGGATAATTCAGCCCATCTTTATGAAACAGTCTGTGCAGCATGCTGTAGTTGTGTTTGAGGTCAGATGAGGCTAGTCTTATGCTCATGTGACTTATCTGGGAGTGATGGAGGGAAAACCAAAAAAAAAAATTTAATTTTCAGTGAACTTTAAGCAACAGTTGAATATGGTAAATAGTAAAGAAAATGATCATGCTTAACAGTACCAGTCACAGGTTTATTTTTGGCTGGTTTAGTGGCAGAAAAATAGTAATTAGACTTGTTTTGTATCTATCCCACCTTATAGGGATTATACACCAGTTAAAAACTGCCCTTTTGAGGTTCTCATTTAATTAAGAGCATTTAATGGTTTTCATGTCTTATTAAATTTACTTTCATGATCATTACATACACATGCCATGAATAACAAATCCTCTTTGCACCTAAATGTAATTAAATGGAGAGAATCCTCCCTGCTAATTGGAAACAAAGACATCTCAGGTCAAATTTACATTTGGATTTTGACTTTAGGTAAAAAAGGATTATATCAAGCTAAGTGGTCAAAATGGCTTCAGTACTTTCTAATGCCGTGGCTGCCTGAAGGACAGAGGCATCAAACTTAGTCATCAGTTATATGAAAATATCTCCAAAATGCTGCAGCAACACACACATGCCATGTTTGATGTAGATTTTTTTTTTTTTACTTCTATACAGTAATTGGTCTTGCTTTTTTACTTCTGTGTTTGTTTTCAAAGAATCAGTTGTATATATTTCCCCCCTAGTAAACTAAGGAAAACAAAAAACAGGATTAATGATATAAAGAAAGAAGGAAGCATACTTTGTGGTCTGTTATCACTTATTATAGTCCTAATCATTTTACAAATTAGAAACAAATATTTTAATTCGTTTATAATTAATTGTGCACCACAGGCAGTTTGGAGACATGCAGGGTTAGCAATCAGAGTTAAGGGAAAGGAGCACAAGACTCGGAAATGAACATTATTTTATTAATTACATGTAAACATTGCATAATTGCTGCAAAATCTGTGGAATATAAAAATTATGCAATGTCAATAGGTACAGCAATGACTACATGTTTGTCATGTGATAAGACAGGAGCAGGGTCAGGTGTTGGCATGCAGAACAGCTTTTGTTTTAATTTGCCTGATGCAGTTCCTTCACAGATGAAATTTACCGTGTTGAGGATAATGTTTTGTTTACAAAAATGCAGAGTTTGTTCCTACTAGTTAGTACAAACTAATTACTTATTTATTTGTATTTGTCTTCACAGGGTTAGTGTGTGACATCAATAATTTAAAGTGTATTGTGTGCTGGACTTATACTGTGTGTTTATGTATTTTTGCTTGTAATTAATCTTTTTGTAAGACTGGGCCACACTGAGACACCACATTTCTCTTCCAGTTATTTTTTTTTCATCCTGTAAATATCCCCTATATGAAAAGCTAATGTTTGTCCAGACAACTCTTGCACACAGATCAGTGGCACTTTGTCTGCTTATACACTTGCCCATCTGGCATTATGCTGTATTTTAGGAAGCAAAGAAGACTTTCTGGTACCAATTATAGTCGCCAGCTCAGGAAGGTTAGTTGAAAGCAAACTGCTGGTCTGCTTATCTTTATGTGAAAGTTTGTCCATGTGCCTGCTAATGCTTTACAATAGGATGGACAGTGCAGAGAATGCAGGCTGTGTTGGCTTGTATATGTACAACTTACAGTGTTGTCTTGTCAGTTGTCATCTCTGTTGTTGACTACATTTCTCTCAGCATGTTGGCTGTTACAGAGAGCGACAGCTCCTGTCTCATTTTACTCATGGTTCTGAGCGCAGTTGTCTTATTGGCAATTAGTTTGTTGGCCGGGTTGAGTGATGTAAAGAAAACATCCATGATGACAATCTCCCTTTCCCTGTGAAACAAGATGTATGAGATGCATCACCACACAGTCTTTCAGTGGTAGATCAAAGTCTCTATACATTTAGGAAGTGTGTTCAGTGTGTATTTGGGTGTCCATAGTTTGATGCCAAATTGTTCTCTTGCTTGCAGTGTACTGGATGAATTGGCATCGACATATTATTTGGCATCAACCATTGCATGTCTTTTTTCTGCACAATTTGTTCTAAGTGATTCTCCCATCATTCCTCTCAGAATACAAAAACTATGTGATCTCAGTGGGATCATGGGGTGGAATAGTCCGCTTTGAAGTAAGGTCTGTCAAAGTCAAAGCTTTCAATTTTCAAATCCACTTCTGAAAGGTGGCTTCTTCAAAAACAATATGCACTCAGCATGGGAGAAAGTTTACAGTCATTACTGTCAGGCTATAGCAAATATACAGTATTCACCTGTGGGGTCAGACTAAGGCTCCAGTTCAGACACGTAACTCACACAGTACATCATTGTTTTGTTTTTTTGCAAGACCTTTGCTGCCATCAAAAAATTACATTTTATAGTTGTTTTGATTTGGCTGACTGTAAGAACCACGGTAGTTTGTCCTTTTGAACTCTTCTGAGAGGATCACATTCTGCCTCTGCAGTAGCATGCTGTCAGAAATATCATTGTGTTTTACACTGTTCTGTATTTTATTTCAGTTCACCTCCAAATGTTTTCAATCACTCAAACAGAAAATAACTGGTGCAGTTTATTTGCATGTTCAGTTTTCAAATTGTTCAGCTCTCATGTCCAATTTTCTCTCTTTTATAATTTATGCAGTATGCCTTTGTTTTTCTATAAGAGCTGTGAAAGAGAGACACTTAGCCACATGTTGTCCCATGTGTTTAAGAGAGCTAACACCACAACTGTCTTGATGGATCTTTAAGTAGCCTCTATCAAGATTTTTACTGCAGTTAACGAGGAATCCACTTGCTAAGACATAAAGGCTCAGCCACAAGAATTAAAACTGAACCAGTCCCTTTTTTTGCAGCTGGGAAAAGTGGTTGTGATCTGCAAAAATGATTTGTTTTTAAATCAATAAGATTCAGTTATTCATGCTGCCCAGGCTGAGTTGGTATAATCTATTTATGGGCCAATAACTTGGTGTTTAAAAGACTCCATTTTATGACCTGTCTACTTAGCGGAACATTCGTGGGTGGTCAAGTAAAATATTTAGCAAAGGGGGATTATGGAGGTACAGCAAGCTTGAACACGGCAGATAAAGACATTAGAGAAAGTAGACTGCTTTTTTTAGTGCTTATATTCTTCTGGGCTTATATGCATTGTTAGCTGTGTGTGAAGGTCAAATAAGGCATTGGCAGGACTATTTACTTGTTGTGGCTGGAGCCATTTTAACTACTTGAAAAAATCCTAATAAAATAGGTGAACAGGGGCAGGACTGACCACGTTTGAGGTGTCGTGTTCAAGGGAGGCACGGTCTGTAAGATGGTTAGTCACCTATCTTCCTATCAGTGAACCATCTGTGACTCAACTAGCAGAGTTTTGTCATTATAATATTTCTTTTTAAAATTAGAGTAATTTTAAGATCAGGAAGTGCTTCTTAACATGCCAAAGTTCACACTCAAAACAAAGAATTGTGTAACATTATTCATTTTGGGAACCTCCTGGAGATTTGCATGTCAAGGCAAGCGTATTAACAACTTTGATAGTAGTGATAGCGCATGAACTCCTGCTCACCTTCCTGCTTGTCACTAAAAAACCTATTCATTGCCAGCCGGTGCAGATAGCCCCCCCAACACCACACACGCACACACACACACGCACACGCACGCACACACTCATCTATGGCTCCCATGGATCTGCTGGAATTGGTAATGACACGATCCATCTCTAACCCATTTCCAATTCAGCTCTGGGAAATGAGATAGGATGGTAATGGAATCTCATTGATCTGAGTTTGCTCTCATGTTTATGGTCCATAAGTGTGGAAGTCATTTCTAATGTTCTTTCCCACATTGGATCTTTTTGTATGCTGCCATATTTGCGGAAGGCTTCATTCCGCTTTTGGGTTTGTATGTGTGTAGTATTGTGTTTAGAATTAGTACCTTCAGCGGTATATGCTGTTTTTCGACTTTTCTTCCAAAGACATTTTAATTTGCTGCGATGTTAACATGACAAGGATGTCTGCTTCAGGAGTAAAAATTGAAAGGGACAAGGTTGCCCTGTGAGTAATCTGATTAAGTCTGTGAAGATTTGAGTCTCTGGTGGTTTGTTGTCCTTATACTTATTTGCAGTCAGCACTTAAAAGAAAACAATTTAGATTTAACAAAGAAAAATACTGCCTCCCATACAATGCAGCGTTCTGTTTGTATTGTAGTCACCCACAACAGCTAAGTCATACTGTGAGAGGTAAAAATACTGTGGCATGATATTTTGTATCATAATAAGAAAGCTGCATCTGGATACAAAAAGAATCAAACATTTGTCTTCTTTTTTTTGATCATTCAAGTGTTTTTTTTAGTTTGTGTCTGTTGGTCACAAGCAGTCAATGGATGAGTTCCACCATTCATGTTTTCTGTGACAACAAGCAGCAACTCTGTGTGACAGCAAGGACAGCTTTATTTCTGAATTCATGAAAACCTCCAGTCTCTAATTTTCCTACAGACCTTCTGCTTTGTGTTCCTGCCTCTGTATATTTGGTGTCGTAAAGCTAAGAATAAGCAGAAATTTACACCAATTACGTTTTAAACTTGAGCTGCACAGAATCTGCTCTCAACAGACATCTTTGCCTCAACTATGTCCTTCATGATGCTGCTACATGTTGTGTTTTAAAAATGCAACAGAATGTCCTTAATACCCCCATTTTGACACAAAATCAATCAAATACTACTCCTAAACCACAAATGCCAACACTTTATTTCAGTAAACAAGGAAGTGCAAAGTCAGTAACTGCAATGCATGTGGTTTTGGCCTTATTTCCAGACAGCGAAGCTGATATTAACTCTGTCCTTCGAGGGTGAAAAATGCCAGTGCATTAATGTTTACTGTGTAAGGTATATAAGGTAAAACAGGTTTGGAATAGAGCTGAAAATACAGCAGCATCCTCACCTGCATCAACCTCAGTACCACCAGAAGATGAGCTGACCTTTCAGTCATAAAATCGTGTGAGTGTATGATAAGAAAAGCCCCATCTCTCAGAATGCTTAGGCCTTTCTCCAGATCACCCCAAACACTGTCTTCAAAGACGTTTACACCTGCACACACACACACACACAAACAGACACAGAGTGCCCTTACCTTATCTGTCTCACCCTCATCTTCCACAGTTCAAAATTATAACAAAATGAAATCCCAGAACACATTCAGTAATTCCAGCAACTCTTTTACATACGCACCTACTTCATATTCCCGACAAATATGACTGGGCTGATTGCGCAAGACCCTGGCAATATGGCTTCCTATTACATCACAAAGTATCAAGTGAGGTGTGAAATTAACTGATGCGATATCATGTCAAGATTACTCTCTGTACATGAGGATGGGAGGGAAAGGTTTACATCAGGCTATAGACCCTATAGTGTGTGATTTTCATGAATTTTAAAAGGTTTATATGGCATAAACAACAATACTGATGAAGGCAGTGGCTTCTTAAAGTTTGGGAATTTGTGAATACTGCTTGGTTGACCTCATTTCATTTGTCATTCCTACGCTTAATGGAAAAAACCAGTTGGAAGTTGGTTCTATTTTCTATTGTGGTACAGGGAGCTGGAGACAGTGTGTTTGTACACAGATTCCATTGTTTACTCCACTGTGGCCACCTTTAGGCTGTTTAGTTTGGTGATGTTTGGCTGACTATATTATATATTTGCTCTAGCTCAAAACTGCAATAACAGCACAACACTGAGCAAACGTACGTAGAAACGGCATTACTCCAGAGAGCTGCATTAAACATAACAAAGCCTAACATGTTGACAATTGTTTTGTTATGACAAATCAGTTTCGCATTCTGCAGTGCAGTGTAATTTAAAGCAGGCAGAGTCTGCTGGCAGAGTGCGACTGCCACTCAAATACACACACAGCATCCGCAGATAAGTACAATCTGTTGTCCTTGCCTGGTTCAAACCAATTTGTATACAAAGAGATAAGTCTGTTCAAATGGGTCTCTATTGGCAGATTTGTATGAGAAAATGCTGGGACATACCCCAGAGATTGAAGGGCAGATGAATATTCTGAGTCCATCTCAAACCCTGGTGGAAAAGTTCATTATCAAAAACATTCTAGGATTTTAAATTTGAGGCTAAATGCTGTCATTATTCCACTGTTTGCTAAATCTTAATCCTGATGTCAGGTTACCTTGCTTTAGGGTCAAGGCATCCTGGCCCTCTCACCTGTCTTTGTCCAGATCATTGTAAATACTGCTACCACATCTCTCCATCATAGCACAGTTTTCTCTCTCTGGTGTTGTATTTCCGTTTCTTTGTCTGAGGCTGATAACTTGTGAAGTGTAATTTTTTTACATAAAAAAGCCAGACATTTAGCTTCTTCCTTGCTTATGGATTACTAGGCTTTTGTATTGACCATAATGATATAAGCTGCCGTTGGTATATGTAACCTGTGCTGCATGCTGTATTGATATGACATGTGACTCTTGGTTATTCAGTGATAAACACATCATGACATAATCAATGTGATGAATCTGAACGGGAGGCAACAATGTCACTTTAAAAATCATGACGCCTGAGGACCCCGATCATATATTTAGACCATGTTTGATAAAGAGTAAGACATACGGATTGTTCATATTTAAACAACATTGCTAGAGTCCAGTGGAGTGAGTTAACTGTGTCAGTGTATTGATCCCAACGTGTTTAGGAGCTAAAGGTTAATGTGTTGTCTATCGATCTGAGTAAAACCTTTTACTTAACTCTGCAGACACTATGTTCAGTAAAGCCCTGCGGCTGCTATTTGCGCCTTTGGCTCATCTTAGTTTTAACTGTCTTCTTGGATCCAGCAAATGGCCCAGGGGAAGGCTCCTGCTGACTTCACACATTACATCACGTGGCTCGATTACATGAAATACTCTGAAAAATGTTGTACTCATGCTCTTTTATTTGTTACACAAGCTTTGAAAAAAGGGGAAATGCTTTTGTAGATCAATGACCAGGAGTTCAGTTTGCAAATAGGGTTGTAATGATCCATCCATCTTGATCAATATATCAGCGCACTCATCAACAATCTGATATCATTGATCATCAAATTAAAGATTTACTTCTATTTTTAAAATCCCATAGTGGGTTTGTGTTACTTTGCTACTGAAATTACTTTTGGGAATATCAGGAGTAAATCAGAAGTGTGTAAATACTTTGTTTTTCAGACAGAAGACAGGTCATCAGGCATAGTGCATGCTCAATGCAAAAACGCAGTCACGACATAAAAACCTCAGGAAACATGAGCATGACAGGGCATCTTATAAGTCAGTTAAATAAACTTGTTGCTCTCACTATGGGAATATCAGCTGATCTGTTTCAACAATATTACACTAAAAAACAATTTTTTATTCTGTTTTTTGGGATGCTGTGACTTAAACCAACGTTATGTAAAAAAAACTATATATAATACATATTGTTAAGCTAGCAGTAGAGGAAAGTCAACTAGCTTCTACTGTATGCACTGTAAGATGCCATGGGCTTATGATAATAATGGTGACTACCAAACTATTGTGTATTTCATGAACCTTGAATTATTTTTTGAAAAATGTGATACTTTTGGTTTATGTTATCATGTTGTTTTTTAGTGTTAGCGGAGTCAATTTAAGATTAACTTTCATCCATTTACCAGTTACCATTTTTTAGTTATTTGCATGTCTTTTGTCTTGTAATTTTAGGAATTTAAATGTAGACACAAAGGGTTGGTAGCTTCTTCTATAATTAGGTTTTTAGAGTAGGCATATAATGTTGTCTTATATTAATTTCAGGCTCATGAATTGAATCTAAATAGCGTCAAATCAGAATTTGTGAAATCAGCAAATATCAATATTTAAGAACCAATATAATGTATTTTTGTGATGAAACTTGTGGTTTCAACCCCCAATTACACTTCATTCAAAAATTGGGAAAGAAAAAAATGCTGATGAAAGAGGACAGCCATCAAATTCAAATCTTTCATTTGATTTCCAGTGTTGAAGACCTTGACATTTAAAATAGTTGTGAGCACCAGTCAGACCTTGCAATAACAAAAGC